>PVKN010042947.1:0-10314 GCA_004027915.1 Capromys pilorides | reverse complement strand
CAAATGTTGGGTAACAACTCTTATCTAGAGAACAATTCTTATACAGCTTGGCAGAAAAGTCAAGTTAAACTAAAAAGGTAAGAACAACTATAAATGTAATCCAAGGAACGTTTATTTCTTTTATCCTAAAGAGTAGACAACTTAGTTTCCCACGACGACATTTCTGCAGAATTTAAATATGAAATAAGATTATGATCCAAAATTTAAGCAATATACTCATTAATTATACTTAATACAATAATACAATTAAATAAATACTTATAGTTCTCTAAATAACTTTCAAACATTAGCTTTCTAAATGTAATCAAAATTATTTTCTATTTATGGAAATCAGAAGAAATAGTGTTCATATTTGCATGTTTAAAAATTATGCCTTATCTACAAAACTGAACTCCTACACTTAGCTCTAGCAGTACATCTTGAATCAATTTCAGCACCCTTACTTTAAGTATTAAACATGGCTGAAGCTTGGGCGATGCTAAATATGCACTAGACACAATCCAAACTGCACCACTTTACCTCGTTTTTATAATAAAGACTTGGGGCTAGCAACACAATTATTAGCCCCTGTATAGACAGTAAGAAACTGGGGCACAAATAGAAAAGTAACATTCCCAAGATCTCCAGTGTGATTTTGAACCAGGTGGCATGGACGAAGGGTCTGTCATCCTTACCTATAATGTAACATTTGCCTCCTTAACCATATTTTACTTGATAATTGCTTTCCTTTACATAATTGACATATATATATATATATATATATATAACTTAATCAAAATTTATTCGTAAATGATCAAAACCAACTTTTCATTCATATGATTCGATATATATGTGTGATACAGGTATCTTAAAATTTGAAATTCAGTAATTATTTTGCCTGAGCAATTTTGCCATACAAGCCAAAACCACACCCCACAAAATAGTCTCCTGCTTCTTTTTCACATCAGGAGCCAATTTAAAAATTCGGTTTTAGAAATACGAATACACATCATACTATCCAGCTTCTCACATATGTTTGGGAAAGGGTCAGAATAAAAGTCAGAAACAGAAATCATCCACAAAGAAAACTTGAGTACATAACTGTTGCCAAAAATGACCTGTTTTTCTAAACAAGATAAGGGAAGGAAGTAAAATAGATCTTTACACATGTAGAAGAATTACAAAAAAAGAACATAAATATACTATATGAGACTACTTGGGTGAAGCATGCAGAAAGAGGTAGTAGTAAGCATTAGTAATAAGTATAATTAGGAATACAGATATTAAATACTTATAAAAGGGTGCTGTTATTTACATATGGTGGTACTTACATCCCTGTACAGCCAAATCTACAGCCCAAACCAAAGTCAGGTGTGAAAGAAAGCACAACAACATCAGTAAGTACTAGGATGCAGAATAAGGAAATGTGTACAGTTTCTTCTTTATTTAAAAAGCTAGAAATTACTTTACAGGTAATAACAAGCAAAAAGTTCACAGATATAAGATGCTAAAAGAGCTGCTATCAATATAAGGACCCTAAAAGTACTTACATCTATGTAGTTGGCATTAATATAATCAGAAGAAGGATCATCTTCAACAGGTTGCAAAATTACTCTGGAGTGATCATCTAAAACATTTAAATGATAAAATAAGACTATGAAATTTTTCCTCGTTTTGAGACCATCTTACCGGAAGTGATTGGAAATAGTTTGGTCCCTAACTCCTACCTGCTCATCCTCTGTGGGAGCAAGACTGGCCACTGTAGAGACATGCACAGTGGTCCAGGAGCCTATTCTCACCACACTCATAGTCGTCTGCACATCCACCTTCCCCAGCTCACACTCACGGGTTGGGGAGGCAGAATCGAACAGGGGCGCGTCCAATGAAGGTGCACCACGAACTAGAGTACAGAACTGGCATCAACTCGACTTCCTGTTCTTTAGCACAATATTAAGTGTGTGAGGTCCTTTTTCTCTATATTGAATGGACAAATAAATCTCAGAAATAGACTGAATTTTGTAACTCCCGACCCCCTTTCTTCTGCTTTGAGAGCCAAAGTTATGATCTGATGTTTTTTAGATACTGGAAAATTATTTAAATTCACAAAAAAAAGTCAATGAGTGCCTCATTAAAAGTTAAGTCATCTACTTGCTTTATTGCTCCTAAGGGTTCTAGAAGCAGTGACTTTATTTTTCTCATGGCCTTATCGTAAAGCCTCGATGGATGGATAACGTAGAGCAACTGGAGTCAGGCACAGGTTTCAAGCAGGGGAGAAGGGCATACGGAGAGGGTAACCTCCAGCCCTGAGTGCGAAGACTAGGTGCACTGTTGCTGTTCCTACCTAGTAAGATCCTTTTCATCATCCTGATATTTTTAGCTGTTTAACAATACTCCCATTCATGTGCATGCAAACACAAAAACAAAGAGGGAATTATCTCCACACGTGAAGAGGGAGTTAACTTAATAATGAGACTAAGGACAATTTCAGAGAACCTGCTAACACCACTTCTGTTTTTAATATTAAATGGGTTACTTTATAAATAGATGTGCCAACCTCTAGGATTATCTTAAAATCTAAAGCCCTATCAGGAGGAATTACGAGTCGCTGTATAGCTCGGTACATACAATATTTACATTCACCAAGAACTGTATGGGAACTCACACGCTATAATGTTTCCATATCGGTTTTTTGCTCTGTTCTGATCTTTCTTAGCTACATCCCACGATGCCGACTGACCTTCAAAGAAGCTCTGGGGAAAAAACAAAAATTAGCAAGCACACTGAATCCACTTCTTTTCATAAGACAGGTTTATCTCCTCGGGAGCTGCTTTCTCAGCGAGGCCGGAATTCCTTCTGCAGCTACGCAGCACCTGGTTTTGGACTCACACTTTCTTCTCTTGGATTGGCCAGAGTTCAAATTAAGGACCAAAAACATAACTCTAGTGAAATAAAAGGACCTTGAGAACGTTTCATATTTAAGATATCTGTGACCTTGTAAAATAGAAAGAGAAACGAAAGAACATTTGTTTTCAAAACAGTGAATAATAAAGAATCAGAAACCAAAGCCTGCCTCTAATGAGTATCTTTCAAACATGCAGTCAGTAGCATTCATAACAGAAAAAGTCCCACTGCTCCCCTCAATAATTATTCATTAAATTATGTGCAGTATTTCATATTTTGGTTTCTTTGAAGATTGTAAAAAGGACCATCCCTACGACAAGGGACTGTACGAAAATTAAAAACTCCTGCTTCCCCAAGAATCTGGGAACAGATGAATTTGTTGATTGGTTTAATTACCATATGCACCAATTTAAAATATGGGGAGAGATTTCTTTTTGCAGAAAACCTTCAACTTTACTCAGTACAGGAAATGGGGTCTTCAAAGAGGCCACAGTCTTTGAAGCCAAGAACACAGGAATGCACGGGAAGTGAGCAAAAGAAGGAGGCTGGCAGAATAGTCTAACTTTTCCTGCACCTACTTGGTCATCACCACATAGTGCTTCACTTAGCATTCAAAGATTTTATCCACCTCCCAAACACGTTACAAAAGTAGCTTGTGGATTAAATATGGAATCGTAAAGGTTTTACTGGATGAGCTTTGGAGATTTTTGCCATAAAGTACTGATTCGATTCTGTCACTTTCGATGTGTTTGTGCGGCCTGAGGTGAGTGGAAGGAAGAGGTTGGTCAGCTCGCCTTGCCAGCCCCACACTAGTGCTTCTCAGTAAGCACAGGAACTTCCCCTTTTTGCAGCACTGCACTTCTGGAGTGTTCTGTTTAAATCATTTCCCTTGGAAGATAAACGCAGGTATTTTGGGTTGAGTGGGAAGGAAAGAAGCTTGGAAAAATTCCCCCTGTCCCTCCCTCAGTGTCTCACTGTTGTTTTCTTGGTTTCCTGGCCCTCAACCTGTCTATGCCAATGTGAACCTGAGACTGGAAAATAGTACATTGAAGAGAAGCTTTGTTTTCCTCACTCTGAGGATCCGAAAGCAAAGAGACAGAAACATCTGGTACTCGGGTCATCCAAAAGTCATCGATAATCTGCCATGGTAAGATGGAACTCCAGTCTTATCAATCAATTTTTTTGTAGAAGACTATAAGGAGGATGTAATACTGTTTTTAAAACCCAGTAAATAAATTATGGTATCCAACATTAAAGTTTTTATAGTGGATGCAGCTCTAGATCTATACTGAGGATTCGTTTTTTTTGTTTCCTTTTTATTCAATTTCATCCCATTCCCCAAGATATACACTTAATTTTGCTCATAAACACTGGACCATGCAAGCTACAGAGTAGTACACTCCTTGCTATATGAAAGGGAGGAAAAAGGAGAAATTCCACCTGACACCATAGTTAAAAATGAAAGGGGACACAGTACGGATGCACCCACCTCATACTCCTCCTTGAACCCGTAGCTGTCGGAGGTCTTCATGAGGTTGATGTGCTGCAGCAAGTCTGCCACACGGATGGCTGGGTGCAGCTGGCCCGTCTGGTAAGGGGACTCGGTCCCCTCGCAGAGGTAGCGAGGCACATCAAGAAGGCGACTGGACTCAGGCGTAGCACTGTGGTTTTCATCTGGCATTTTTCATATTCCAGAAGATTGGAAAAGAGACAAAGTTATCTTGTTGAATATACATCTATGCAAAGGTGATTCAATGAGCTTAAGATCTTTCTGATAGCAGATGGAAGGGGAGGGAATGCCAGCCAATGGGGGTGCCTAGGGCAGCAGCTCCTGAAAGATAAAGTCTTGGGCTTTTCCTGCAGCTCAGGACTTGAGGTCACGGCATGTTCTGGGTGTGCTGAGACGTGGGTGCTAGGAGAGGGGTGGCCACTTCTATAGTGGTGCAGGAGGCAGTTAGGGGTGCTCTTGCTCTTCTTGCACGTGCAGTCATAGCACTATTTGCTGGGGTGGAGACCAAATCACCCGCTGGAGAAGGGTTTACACTGTAGAGGAAGAGGACAAACTCCTTCTCACTCATTACCCAACCTCCCTTGGAGACCTGACCTAGCAACTCACCTCCACAGCTCTCCCTGGGGTCCCCTTGGTGCTCCTAGGCCCCGAGCCCAGGGGAGGCTTAACACAAGACACCTTAGATGGGAACCGTGAGCACTATTCTAACCAACCTTGGACCCCATGCTGTCTGCGGGCCAGACTCCATGCGCTTTTGATTCAATTCCTGCCCTTGGTTAGTCCTGGTGCCTCTGTTGCTGATATAGTTTGACCTTTCTGGTTACTGTGAGAACAAAACCAGGGATGCTTCCAGAGCAAACTGGGGACACCAGCCTGGGTTCTCCCATGCTGTTCCGGGTCCAGGGACAAGGCTACTTCTTCCGTTTTCGTGCCTTCCCGCTTGCCGACTGGCCTCTTCACTTATTCTAGCTGCATTGTTCATGCATCTCTCTCTCTGCTTTCCTCAAGCCTGAGTGCCCAGCACATAGGGGCAGTCCTATTTTCTATTCCTAGTCCACAGGCTCCAGTCAGTACTTCAATCCACAAGTTAAAATCAGTTGAACCCCTTCCTACCCACATTCAAGTGCAAGCCCCACCCCAGATGTCTTATTAGGTCAAAATGAAAAGAAATTTTTAAATGGCTCTCTGCCATCAGGAGGAAGAAAAGAACAAGAACATTGTGCCTAAGAAGATTAAATAATATTTTAATGATGGAAGTACTAATCATTACAATGAGAAGAAGCATGCTTATATTTATCACATTGAAACTTACCACTTTCAAAAAAAAAATGCTTTAAGGGCTGTACTTTAAAAAGCATTATATTGTCATAGTCATTAACAGAAAAGAAAATACACTCTTGGGAAATTTTGTTTTTAATGATAATGCATACTGTTGAGAACGAGATTTAATTAACAGTTAAAACATATTTCAAGTGCTGGTACATTTGCCTGTTCTATCACCAACTCTACAAATAGGATATGGCAAAAAATGAATTGTTGTCCCCATGATAAACATTTTTTCTCCCTAGAGAAAAAAAAAAGAACCCTACAATC
Source organism: Capromys pilorides (assembly GCA_004027915.1). Classification (NCBI taxonomy): domain Eukaryota; kingdom Metazoa; phylum Chordata; class Mammalia; order Rodentia; family Capromyidae; genus Capromys; species Capromys pilorides. The sequence goes on along the minus strand of PVKN010042947.1, from coordinate 4,331 downwards.
AGAAACGTGTGCCTCTATAATTTAGTTTGATTGCATTTATCTTTAACTTCCCTTATTAAGCTGAATGCATTTTTTTTCTGCATTTACTCCTAAAAATATCACATTGAATCAAAACTGCCCTAGTGGACTCTTCTGTGACTCAACCCCTGCAGAGAATGAACACTGTGCACGTGGGGCTCTGCCCACCACTGCAGACACAAACATTTGCCAGCAGACATGATTCACGAGCAGTGCCTCCCTAGGCTGAGACTGCCGTCAATTGACCTGGCTCTTCTCAGATACTATAATTGGAGATCGACACAGACTATGGCCATCTCCCCACCAAAGTGCAACTCAGAAGCCACTGAGTCAGGCACCACTGCAGACTACACAGTGGAGGATGAGATGCGGAGGGAACAGGGATCATCAGAGGGGTAGAAGGCAATCACTTCACCCGGACCCAGTAGCCAGGGCTCTGTGGAAGACACTCAGAGCCCCCACGGTGCCTGCTAGAGCAGCAGAATTGTTACAATGCTAAGTGGTCCAGGGAGAAACACAGAATTCACCCATACAACAAATCTTACAGTTGACTGTCTCCCAGTACGAAATTGACAGTGCCCCGGTCTTGCATTAAGATTTAATACAGCAATACAATAAGCAGTGAAATAATCACACATGAATTATTAATCTCAATACATTTTTGCCTCATTAAGCCACCTATAATGCAACTACTAGTGAGGATGCATGTACTAATCAGTATCCTTCTAACACATTTGAAAGTAGTAACTTTAATTCTAGGCTTGATGGAAAGGTTTACTAGAGTTTTCTACAATACACTTACCAGTTATAGGGACTTAAACCCGATGAAGCAGTAAAACACAAAAAACAAAAATATGAATCAATATGAAAAGCCTCTAGGCCCGTTAAGTAAGTAGATAATAATATTCGGAAATATCTGAAGCTATTTCAGAAATCACTTTATAAGTATAAAAATTAATTAGATGCAATATAACTATAAAAACCATAGTCTATGAATGTTAAAAATGAAACACTTTTCTACACATAATATGATTAATGGTAGGCTTAGCTTTTCAAGAACACCAACACATACAGAGTTCGCCAAAAGAAATGTACACACACTGTAGAAAAAGAAAAACAGCAGGATATTTTTTCACCAGATGGTGTTAGCTTCACACGGGGGACCCTTGGGATGTCTATATTGCAGAAAATCCACTACACTGCTGGTTCTTAGAGAAGACACTGACAACTCATATGCAGTAATCCCTACGACCAAGGTCACCCGGGTAGCAGTTTGCTGTACTAAGAAAGGTCTAGAATCTTGTGGCCTTCATTTTGATCATTCCTTATAGTTGTAGAGGCCAAAAATAACTTGTATTAGTTTCATATCTGAATAACTTTAGTATCAAAATATTTATGCAAGGTTCTCTCTTCCTGAAACATGTATTCATTGTGTGGTAGACTCTGTATTTTTTATCAATCAGCTTGATTTCCAAAATGGAATAAAATACCTGATGAATGTTTGCATAAATAGATCACATGACCTTGTACTTCAGCCTCCTTATGTATGAGTATTCCTTTCTACAAGGAAGGCTATTGCAATAATTGTTTGAACTTTTGTGTCTATAGAAAGTGTGGGCATAATTCATTTCCCTTTATAAAATCCTGGGAATCTGATTCAGCACAAAATATTTTACTGCTGTAAATATGAGTAAGCACACATGTAAGGCATTTTTATGAACGAATTATCTGTCCATAGAGGAACTGATATTTGAGCCTAATTCTACATGTTCCTAGAAAACCATTATGATTAAATTTTAACATTAGGGCAACTGATTCCTTACCAATGAATTTTATATATCTATGTCTATATCTATATCTTTATCTATACCTATCTATATCTATATTAGGGAAGGGTCTACAGGGTGTTCTGGGTCTCACTACTAGATCAGACTCATAGTGATCCACCTGTTTGCAGCCTCCCAAGTACTGGGATTATAGGTGGGCACCACCACACCCAATCTCAATTGCTCTCTCAGTGCACTCAGCATGGCAGGCCCAGCAAGCCCGGAAATCAAACCTCTGGCCCCTGGGCCTGCTTGCAGGTGATTTAATCTGCTGAGCTATTTGGCCGGCCCTGCATTTAATACTTTAATCAAACTTTCATTTAAACTGATATTGCCAGCATCCTATGATGTTCAAGGAAGACTATCTACAGAGGCATTTGGGGCCTCCTTGTGAGTGTCACGCAAGGGTCTAGCCTACCTAAGTAGGCCGCTTCTTGGGACAAATACCAAATTCATTTTCCTGTTTATTGACGTGAACTTCACACAGAGAGTAAAGTAGGAGAAAGCCAGATTCTTTCAGAATCTACACTCCTTAATTCAATTATACAATTCTAATTTGAAATAATTACCATATTGGTAAGAGGTTCATTTTAATTAATTGAGTTAATTGTATTGGTTCAAAATATTTTCTAACATAATTGAACACAGATAACAAAAACATATGTACAATATGTCAGCTAAAATTTATATTTCATACAAGATGTTATAAATCACAAATGTCATTTGTGAATTTTGACAGCTTAATTTTTCTGATAATTTCCCCCGTATTTCTTTGGCTAAATCTTAATTAGAAATACTAGAGTAAAACTGATACAGAGGGCTTGGTAGGTAGCTCAGCAGTTTAAGTGCCTTCCTAGAAAGGGCAAGGTCTTGCATTTGATCCCTGGTACCAAAAACAAAACAAAACTAAACAAAACAGAGCAAAAAAACCTGATATGGAACTTGTAAATACATAAAAAGTTTGCAAGCTGGCCAACTGCTAGTCAAGGAATAAGGAACACTTTAAATGAAACTCATTGAATTCTGAAATAACTCATTTTAAAATTAATGCAATTTTATATCTGAAGGGCCTGAATCACCTCTGGCAATGTCATAAGTCTTAGGTGTTACACAGCGCTAAGTCTTATGCTTGTTCTAAATTTTGAAAATGCAGCTCTAAAATATGTAAGGTTTACATACAAATCTAAACTTCACTTTCCGATTCTAGCAACGTAACCTATGTTTGCAGGTTCTTAGTAACAACAAAAGAAAAGCAAGGGCACCTGATCTTAATGTTCACTTATAACTGTATGCTTATATTGCTATAAAATTGAAAAGATTTAGGAAAAAAAAAAAAACCCTTCCTACAGATATACTTCTATATACAAGCTAGTGTTAGCTATTCTTGGCTCCTGATATCTACAGCAGTCGGGCTCATTTCACTAACTTGGATATAGTGATATTGGTCCTGCATGAAAGGCCACTGAGCGTTCTTTACAAGTCTAGTAGAATTGTCATCTCAAGCACACGCTGCCTTCCACAGTATACTGGGCTCTGCCATGCTGCAATTCACTAGATCAATTTGCATGGAGTCAAGCTACTGTCTCTCTCAAGCCCATGGCTATCTTAAGTACACGATGCTTTCTGCACCATGTAGAGTTACTACTCAGATAAAGCTCATGCATGGAGTTGTGATCCATGCAACAAACAAATAAACAAACAAATAAATAAAATGGTGATGATCATGACAATGATGGTGATAAAGATTTAGGGCCTCACCTAACACAGCAGTCGGCACAAGAGGATCATTGGGCACTGTAGGAAAACAAAGCTCATGAAGGAGTGTATTGCTCTAAAATTGAATTTTGAATCCTATTTTAAATAATAGATTATGCTCTCTTAGGAAATCTCATTAGTCAACTTCCTTCTATTATTGGAACACACAAGAGGAAAATTCTCTCTTCTAGCTTGGGTTATCTCAAAACATCAAGAAAGGCCCATCTGTAGTTATAGCTTAGTATTCTGTATAACTTAGAAAAAGCTACAAGATTCAACCTGAAATTATGAAGCGTATAAAATTAGGGGCAAAGAAACTATGCATTTTAAATCTAAGGTACCTGGAGAAAAATGATCCCATATTCATTCCGTACACATTTTTTTTTTAGTTAACTGTGGGAAATAGATTTAATCTTTTATTTAAGTGCATAAGTAGTTATTTATAGCCACCTTGCTGAACTGAGCTTTCTGATAAAACACTGATATATGCAATAATTAGAAATGTTTAGGGACCAGAAATGCTTTCATCTCTGTACCTGATTAAATATTAAATCAAATACTTGGAGAGATAGTACCTTTGTATATTTAGCAGAACTTACTTTTAAGAGTAACATTATTTTATGTTCTTCCCTACCATTTATCTTAAAGTGGAATGAAAATAAAATAGGGCAGAAAGGCTCTATCATGGTTAAAATGAAGTTCCAAAATGGCTCACATTACATTTCTAATTTC
>PVKN010042946.1:0-10314 GCA_004027915.1 Capromys pilorides | reverse complement strand
TTTTTATAGTCTCCATTTACAGGTGAGGAAATGTGGGTTCGGCAGGGTGACTAATTTGGCCTCATCTCACCTCTGGTAGAAGGCAGCAAAAGGATTCAACCCAGGAGGACCTACATGGAGCCCTAGGTCATCTGCAATATTTGCTCCCAGAACTTAGATTCAATCTAAGTCCCAGTGGTTCTCCTTTTATAATGCTCTTAGTCTTCCACTAAGAGCAGTAGTGTTTATGTGAAATAGAGAAGATGCTTATAAAGGACTTCAGATGATATAGTTCTGGGTAGGTTTTTTTCTAGAGAGATCAATTTGTCCAAAGTTTCACAACTAATTACTGAGAGAAGCATGTTAACAGCTGAATTTCTGGAAGCTCCTTAGGTAGGTGTTCTTTCTGCCCATACACTGCCTTGAACGCAGGTTCATAATGAACTGCCATAAAGCTCTGTGAAGCACAGCATGGCGAATTACACTGTGGACTCTCGGGGAGAGGGTCTGAGTTTGAATACTATTTTCTTGTTTCATCCTGTGACTTACAAAGGTTCTGTGGTCTCTTTGTGCTTCATTTTCCTCATCTGGAAAAAGAGAATGATAATAAAAATAATAACTCCTGAAGACGAATGTGAATATTAAGTAGAGAAAGTACATGAGGCATTTAGAACACTGCTTGAAACATAGAAATAATCAATAAACATTGGCAACCGGTATTTTCATTTAAGCGTATTGCCTCTGTGTAACACAATTAAGCATCAAATTTCAAAATATTTTCCCTATTCTTTTCAGAAATATAATGGGTCAAGTGGATATATAGTGGAAAGAGGCACTAAATTGGAAGCCTGTGTGAATTATTTTAAGTTTCTGAAAAGAGATGCAGTTAAGCCTCAGTTCTGAAATCAGATAATACTTCAAAGAATCTTGGTAACACTAGAAAGAGGCCTGCAAAAGTAGTCTGGTTGAAGAAGAAACAATTTGGAGGGGACTCCATGAAATTATACATGTCCTCGTGGCATTCAATTTTATCAAAGGAAGGTATGGGCTTACAAGGATCATACGATTCAAATCAGAAAGTGAGAAGGAACTTGTCCAGATATAATTGGTATAAAACATTTTATTCAAGGCATCTACTTCTAAAGGAAATATAGTACATAATATTCACTGGAATGAATGGGAAAGTAAGGTGAAAAATACATATCGTAGCCACTTTTTGGGGGAGAAGATATAAATATCTTTAAAAATCTATTTCTCCTTCCATCCCATTAAAATTATATTTAATTCCACACAGGGCACAGCGAGCAGACTTCTGCCTTTCTGCCCTTTTAATGTGTTCAGCTTGGTTTTAAGCACGCATCAGAAGGCAGCTCACAGTGAAAGGCTTTTATTGTCTGTAGACAGCAGAGGGGCCCCGGTCGGCACAAGGTATAAAGGAATTCCTCCTGGTGCCATTTGTCCTTCAAGGTCAAGTCCTGCACAGCTGCACTCTCAGTACAGCCTGGGATCACCTGAGCAACCTCTGAATAACGTTCATATCTGAGATGTGACCTAACACAGGGAAGAAAGGAGAGAAATAGCAACATGATACTAAACAGATTCTGATCTGAGTGATCGCGCTTTTGGCTTCCTGCAACTCATAAATCCATTACCTTCAAAACTAGGCTGCTCGCATTGCAGGAATTCCTCCTAAGCAGCTGTGGATCATAAAGTCTCTCTGCAGCAAACGTTCTGTAAGTTCTTCAGAGGTGTGAGGACGGCGTGCACGTGATGACGGTGTGCGTGTGGTAGGCATAATTTTTCGCAGCTAATTATGGCAGAGGTGGAAATCTCAGTGGCTCGTCGGCTTTCTACTAACCCTAAGAATGAGGTTTTCAGAGTTGTCCTTTTCTACAAAGACTTGGTTCCAATCATGAAACAATATTTTTTAAAATGTTGTTTTTAGCTGAGTGTGGAGGCTCACACATGTAATCCCAGTACTCTGGAGCCTGAGGCAGAAGAACCATACACAAATGAGAGTCAATCCTGGACAGTTTTTTGACTCAATGAAACATTATTTCACAGCTCAAAAAGAAAAAGGACCAGGGATCTAGCTTAGTGAAAGGCCTGTAATGAAATCCTTGGTACCACAATAAATAAGTAAAATGAATGCACTTTTAAAAATTATGCATATTGGGGCTGGAGAGATAGCTTGGCAGTCTAAGTGCCTGCTTAGCAAGCTTAAGGACCCAGGTTCGATCCCCAGTATCAAATGCCAAGCTGAACACCAAAACTGGGCATGGTGGCACATGCCTGTAATCCCAGTGCCTAGAAGGCTGAGACAGGTCAATCACTACAAGTCTGAGCTGCTTAGCAAGACCCTGAAACAAATAAACAAGTAAATATTTAAAAGATTTTTAAAATTATGCATAATGCCCATTATGATTTATCTTTCCTTATGCTCTTATTTGTCCTTTAAAAAAAAAAAGGAGAGACTGGGCATGGTGTTGCACCCCCAGAATCCCAGCTCTTGGGAAGCTGTAAAGAGGCAGATCACTATGAATCCAATCTAGTAGTAAGAACTTGAACACCCTGTAGACTCTTCCTTAAAATACAAAAATAAAAAAGAAAATATTAAAAAAGGAAATGCCATGAAGTGTAAAAATCTTGAGAACATTATGCTAAATGGGAGCAAAAAAAGGAACAGAAAAACACACAGTGTACTGCATTATCTCACTTACATATAGGACCTAAAACTTGAATTCATAGCACTAGAGAAGAGAACCACTGCTACAAGAGCTGAGGCATGAGGAGATTGGAATGATGCTGGTAAAGGTTATGAGATGAATGAGAACTGGAAACTAATATATTGAATGGTTAGTATGATCTGTTGTGTACATCTTGAGAGTTCTCACTGCATGCACATAGATGCACACACATCCATGCACACCCATGTCCACTGTGAGGTGGTGGATATGTCAACAAGCTCAACTGTGATAATCAGCTCACAGTAAATACATCTACCCAAACATATTAATAATGATATAGAGTGAGAATAAAAATTTGCTGTTTTATTTTTTCTTGTGTGGAGAATTTTTCTAGAACATTCCAGTTTTAAAACATGATTTTACCAAGCTTACACATTATGCCAGCACTGGTTTCTTGTAATGCTCAGGTAAGGTCAGTACATATCAGTACTGGGGAGAAATATTCATAGTCATAGGTTCAATTGTTTTCAGAGCTTTTGAATAAGACACAAATAAGCAAACCTACAAAACTCTCCTCTTCTAGTCTGTTAAAGAATCATAGAATCATACCCCTGCAATTTGGTGATGGGGAGAGGTCTAGGTGTAGCTTTTCTCTAAACTTCTCTTCCAAGAAGGTTGGAAGCTTCAAATTAGCTACAATGGGAGTAGTGTTTATGTTAGACACTGGCAAATTCTTCTCTCCCCTACCTCATCCTCCCAGCCAGGAGCTGGATGTTCAATAGTAACCAGCACACCACAGCTGCAGCAGAGCTGTGGGCCAGCCCCGGGCAGCAAGGCAAGTGAAGGCTATTTCTCAGAATTCTGAACATCAAAAAGAATTAGACATTGTATAAACTTCTCATCTCAGTGACAATGTACCTGAGAAAATCAATTTAAAATAGAAAGGATTTGTTTTGGCTCATGGTTTCAGAGGTTCTGGTCCTTGATCACATGCTTCAGGTGTTTCTGGGCTGTTGGTGAGGCAGAGGAGGAAGGTGTGAGGGGCTAGGTATCAGCCCCAAGAGCAGAACCCACAACACATTTCCTCTAGCTAGGCGCCATGCCGTAGATTCTTATTGCCTCACACTAATGCCACTGAATTATGAGCCCATCAATGCACTCACCCACTGATGAAGTGAGAGCTCTCCTGATCCAGTCAGCTTCCCAAAGCTCCACCTCTGGACGTGGCTGCCCTGTGGACCAAGCCTCTGACACGTGAGCTCCAAACCATACCAGACACTTAGCAGTATTTACTGTGCTCATACTTTAAGTTGATATGAATGATGCAGTACAGAGAAGGGGGAAGTAAGTGATTGTGCTTCTTAAATTAGTTTAATAAAGTGATCATTTCATTAAATATACTGTTAAGTAGGCGAAGCTGACCCTCACATGATGATGACTGACAGAGCCTCCTAGAAAAGGGAAGAAGCCTTAGTATATGTATTTGGGTTTTTTAAATTTCTTGATAAAAAATAACTTCACATTCAGAAAAAAATCAAGAAATTCCTCACATGTTTTACATTAATAGAACAACCTCTTCTCAGTAAAAGGTTGTTAATAGACTTAGCTTCTTCCCATTACCTTGAGTTCTGCCTGCTTCTCTGTGTTGTCATTCTCGACTTTCCATACCACACACCCTTCCAGGAGGATTCAGCAGTAAAAATAAGGAGGGAAGTTAGCTTTTATTGATTCTGAAAGAACAATATAATGAGATACTAACAATAATAAATAGATACAAAGTTGTTTCAGCCTAGAAACAATTGCAGCCATATAACCCTTGGTGGCCTCTTTTATATGAACTTTTGTTTTTCTTTCCACAATGACTAACACGGGAGCTATCTCCCATTCAGTCTTGCAGCTTCCAGGCACTCAGGAAATGGTTAAACTACAGCAGGTCAGTCCAACAAACTCATGGAAATGCTTTGATTTGTCTCCCACATAAAACCAATATGAGTCATTTATTTTACTAATGATTCCCAACAGAATCAAGGCATGGGACAAGTCTCTGTCAAGAAAAATTCACCCATTCCGTTGATTAAGAAAGAGCTCTTCCTCAGAAGGGTACAGAGTGCATGAGTTTTCACTAAGTGGAAAAGCCTTGACACCATTATTAAGCAATTCTATAGTTCACTAATGTGCCTAAAGGCTCTCACAGTTCTAGTCTTGCTTAGTCTAATCCTGTTGCTGACACATAAAATAAAATAAAAAATTTACATAGAAATCCCTTGGAGTGAACAATTGAGGTAATAATTACTCTACAGCTAGAGATATAGCTCAGCGGCACACTGTCTACCTGGCAAGTGCAAGATTCTGAGTTCAATTTCCAGTACAATAAATAAATAAATACTTTAAAAAATTATTCTAAATTCTCTTAGCCATAAATGAAGAACATGTACATCTCTTATGCTGTCTGCTTAATCAATAAATAATCAAGCATCTTCTAGACAAAGAATATTATAATAGATGATGTTTAAGTGGTTTTTATCTAACCATTGCAACTATTTCTATGTTTTGTCTTCCCAAACATCCTATTGGGGAAAGAGAAGCAAAGAGTTAAAAAAGGATGCTTCTTAAAAAACAAGGCTTCTTCTAAACTGGGTGATCCACAGTCAAGTCTGCTTGCTGAAAGAGAGGAGAGGGTGAGTTATCTGCAGATGCCACTGCCCTCCAGGTTTATTCTGTGACTAACAAGCCACTGACTTCATTCCACACACAGCTGACGGTGCCGATTCTGAGGCGTGACTGGAGAAGAGACACTAGAAAAAGAAAAGGCTCAAAGAATTTCTGGACTTTGAGATAGAAAATAGAATATTCTTTTTATATTCTGCTTTCAAAATGAACTAAGTTTGCTACAAAGAACAAAGCTTGGGAACACCAGCTTGCATCAGGTCGTTAACCTCTTAGGACCCACTCAAGGCAATGCAGTGTGACTTTATTAATGAACACTTTAATGTGGTCTGTAAAAGCTAACAAACACAGACCCTTGCTATGATTCATCAAATTTAATATTGCATCAAACCTTACCATTTAAAGATTAGTGACTTTTTAATGCCCAAACCTGAAAGTAGAAATCTTATGCTTCAATTAAACTTTATGCTTTAAAAAAGAAAATCCATAAGAATTTCATGCTAGGTCAAATTTTTGAATAAACAATGAAAGAAATAACTGATGTGCAACATGAGTTACAACTTCAGAAAATGTGGCATTGAAATTTCAGACAACCAAGAGATGCAGCCCCTGCCAACAGGCGGACTATTTAAGGCGCACTGCAGCCTGCTCTGTTGTTAGGTGGCAAAGACCCCATTGTAAAATAGCTGGGCTTCTTGCTCCAGGCAAAGGCAAATTCCACAGACAACAATCTAATTAGAAACTTCTAGAAATTTCGCAGTCTTACTAAATGATTTTCATGCTTTTGAAATTCTTACTTACGTATTTAACTTTCTCTGTAAGACCCCTGTTTGTTTAATTGTAATATATCCATTTTCCAGTAACATTCAGAAGTTGTCCCAGCAAAGGAACAGCTTGATTTTCCTACTTTTTGTGTCCATCATCAAGGATTCTTGGGGAAAATAAAAAAAAAAAGAATATATAATTTATGTATCTTTTTCACATTTTTTCTTTTAAATAATATATGTTTTATTAAAAGGAAAAGAAAAACAAGGCAGGAGAACTTTGATGGTCTAACCTTGGTCTTCTGTTCGAAATCTAGGTCTTGATCTGGGCCTGATATGTGCCAAAAATTAGTACAGTTTCAGGGAAACACAACCACAGCTCTTGTGAGTCCACTGTGGACAAAGAAAGGGGCCTATCAATTATGTCACGAAGCCAATCCGCCATGTCATCAAAGACTAATTCAAGTGGATTTTTATCTTTTGTCCTTCAAATCATTCTGTAGGTGTCTTAAGTGCTTTGCAAACTTTATTCCTCTTTATTTGGCTGTCAGATAGGTTATCTTTCATTTTAGGAATGAAGGGTCAGACAGTGAAATTAACTGATGATCTGAGATTCTGATTAAGCCAAATTAGGAGGCAGCTGACAATAGAATTTCCCTGTCACTCTGAATGACATTTTAGCTCTTTAAATGGAAAATACCAGGTTATACAATTTTACCTATTTCAGTTCCTTTCTCACAAGCACATTGCTCACAATGCAGCTATCAAACATACTCCAAAGTAGACAAATTATGTGTTTTATTAGAGTTTTTGGTTCTAATACAGAACATAGAATCTAGGAGATATTTTAAATGACTCAGGAAATGAAGAGTTACTATATCTCCACTATGAAATGTGAATAATTCACTCACATCATCTGAGATTTGTGCAGCGAACTGGTTCATGAATCATGGGGTAACCATAAAAAATAGAGTCCATATGCCAAAAAGTGCATCAACTTTAAAATTTTAGCTACATGTCAGTCTCCCTTAGAAAGAAATTAGAAGGCTACATTTTTAAAAAAAAATTTTAGTGACAATCAGAGGTATATACAGAGAAATGACTGAAAAATCAGAGTTTATGCTTAGACAGGACTTGGTAGGACATGTATAACAAAACATTCATCTTGGAGATGAAGATGGTAAATTCAGAGAGGTCAGACAACTGAACGCCTACAATCCTAACCAGGAACTGACGTGATCAAGTGCAACCCTCTCACTATAAGATGAGCCTCGGTGGGGATAAGGGTCAGCCCGATCTCCATCCGAACTCCCACACAGCTCTAATGGCTCAGTAGATCTTCCCTTTTCTCAGGGAGCATCTGGGTCCGCTGTTCCCACTTGATTCTCTAGCTGTACTTATCTCCCCCTATAAATAGTGGAAGACAGACCTGTGTCTATGTGTAATTAATGCACGTCACATTTTTGTGAACACTGGGGATTGTTGGTAGAGGGAATAAAGAAAACTTGGAAGCTAGCATGGGTCTATAACTTGCCTAAGAAATGAAGAGACCAAGACAGAATCCACTGCATGACTGTGTGGAGCTTCATGACAGAGCAGGTGTCAGTCCTGAGTCCCTGTAGTAGCCCAGGGATCAAATCTCCACACTCAGTCTTTTCCTTGGTCCTAAGAGAGTCTCAGTAATGGAGCTACATCTGTACCTGCAAGCCTCATTATAGGAGATGCAACCAAGAGCTTGATATTTTTTGATGAATATATCAGCAAGGGGCAGCTGTTCTATTTCAAGAAGAAAGGGGTGGACGGGAATAGATTTGGAGGGGATGCTGGCTTAGGAGCAGTCAGAGCATGTCCTCACATACAGCTGTGAGTCCACTCAAAGTGCTCTGGCCTCAGAATTAGCAGCCCAGACACAGGCATTGCCTTCAGGTAGCCATTATTTAATGCAACACCATGCTGAGCACTGCAGATTCAACAATAAGCAAAACTCCACAAGGTCGCTGCAGTCTTGTCACATGTCTTTACTGGCCATGGCTGACTTGTGTAGAAAGTCACTCAGCCCAGCGCCAGACTCCTGTAAGAATGCTTTGTTACCAACTCATCTCTGCCTGGCTGCCCAGAACCACTAACCTTTTGACCTGTATGCCCCAGAAATATTCAGCTAATAGTGGTTTTCCAAAAACTCCTCTCTCTCTCTCTCTCTCTCTCTCTCTCTCTCTCTCTCTCTCTCTCTCTTTCTCTCCTCTTTGTTTTCATTCCCATGGGAACGACCTTCCTGCAACATCTTTCCTGATCATCTCCTTTGGATTTTTTTCTTAGGTACCAGGAATCATTCTCTTCTCTTGCATCCCCAGTGTAGACTGAGCTGATTATCGCAAATGTGTTCCTAGAATCCCCTGTGCCTCTGCTATCAGAGCCCCAATCTACCTTTTCCTGGGCTATTTCCTACACCACTGAAGCCCCAGGAAGGCAGTGTTCCTTCTTTAATTTCTGTTTATCTCTAGTCTAGCACCACCAGCACTGATCTGACTGTAATGCGCAAAGGTAAACTCTGTTTCAATCTAACTTATTTCTTTTATAACTCTGAATATTGTATTGAATTCTTTGAAACACCATATTCTGAAAAAGCTTCTGTACATTTCACCTGACTACCAAAGGGATAAGAATATCTGCTAATGCTCAATAAATATGCGAAGAATGAAGAGCTGGACAAATAAGTAAAGGAACAAGCCATATGAAAGAAAATGCCTGCCTACCCAGCAAAGAAAGGAGTCATGACTTCAGGTCTGATATTTGTAAAAACTTGTTCCTTAGGAACATTTTATTCCCCAAGGGGGTGGCATGAATCGGTCTGTGAAAGCTGTGCTAGTTACCCACTAGAGCCCTCTTTTTTCCTCCATACCAGCAAGATTTACGTCTTATGATAGTGACACAACAGCCACAGATCCCTTAGTGGCCATTGTAGCCAGGAGACTCAGGTCTGACTCATCAGCCATAAAGAAAAATCCACTGAGAGCTTCCTTCTCTGACACAGAAGGTGATCTTGAAAAGAATTCCTTTCTCCCTGCCTTTGTGATGCGTATAAGCACAGGGGTCATCTGGGTCCAACTTATAGTCAGTCTGAGAATGAAAAGAAAAACATTGTAAAGATGGTAGAAAGGACAGAGCTGAAGAGGAAACTGAATCTTCTACATCTTGGTTAAGTCACCAAACCATCCTTGGGACCACGATCCCACTCATCTTTATAGAAGAGGATATTGACTCTCCTGTTCATTTGCCCCTGCTTAAGTGGATACTCCCTGACTTACTGCCTTCTCATCATCCACAGCCAAACATCCTTGGCCTATTGCAAGAATCACGGCACACTCCTGAATCAGGCAGCTAAGGATACCACTGCTTGTTTGTAGTTATAAGTTAACACTCTTACCTGCAAAGTTCAGGTTCATTCGACAATTATTTTTTCTCCTAGAATGCACCAACCAGAGAAGAAAACTGTTGAACCCATAGTGGGGGACTATTTTGTGAAAGCAGAATTCCCAGTATCAGCAGATGTTCTCCAAGAGGTCTATGTGTCTGGCTCTCCAAAACCCTCAGGCGACATGCCGGGCCTGGACTCAAAGCCACCTACACAAAAGGCCAAGGTCTAGTCTGAAATGGGTCAGGGGGGTGGCACTGAGATTCAACCCTAGCCTACATGCAGCACTGTCAATAGTAAAACAACAGCTGCAGAAAGAATAAATGAAGGTCAGCTGGGTTCACAGTCATCAGGAAAAGCTCTAAAGAAGATCTGCACCTCAAATTCATACTGAAAGTAAGGCTTAAACAGGAAGAGGGAAAGATGGGATGCCAGGCAAGGTGCACATTGTGAGCAGTATTAAAGACAGAAGGACTCATTCAGGAGAGCAAAAAATCAATGTGGAGAAACTAGGGTATTTGATGTCAAATGTCAGAAAGTCTTTCTCACCAAGATCAGGAGCTAGGACTTCCTATTATAGGAAATGAGGAACCACTTATAGTTGTAAGAGACAGTTACAAGCATGTACGTTGTAATTACGTTTTGCCATACTCCTTGCTGTAAAATTTCCTTTCTATGAAGTGGGTTTCTCATTGGTAAAAATGTCTGAGGTTCTGCCACCAGTCATCACATTATTAGAGAGTAGAATTATCTAGATCAAAGTCGCCACTCTCCTTAACAGGTTGTACAGGACAAACATCAAAAT
>PVKN010042945.1:0-10358 GCA_004027915.1 Capromys pilorides | reverse complement strand
GGAGGAAAAGGCTCTGTATATCTATAAGTCAGAGTGAGGATTGTAACTACTGGCAAATCCCTGAAATGGAACAGTAGGCCCATGGACAATGCAGCAGGCAGGCCTCCTACTATGGTCCCACACCACAGCCACTGCTTCTGTTAATTTTGATTCAGAAAAAGATGAACAAAGGAGAATACTCAACTTTCCATCACAGAGGATGGAGGCATGTGGGAGGAAAGAGGAGAAAGAGGTAAGCACCACAGACACCTGTAGGGTGGCTACAAGAGTGGTTAGTGTCTATAGCTGCCAGGGTCAGAGCAGAGGGACACAGTAGCATATCATTTCCAGGAGTGTATTCCCTATAATCCTGCCTCAGTCCCTATCTCATCTAGGGAAAAATCAGTGGTTTAATACAGAGAAAGATCACTACTACCTCACAGAAATGGCCAGCATGTGTTAGTGGAGAGGAAGTGTGAATGAGGTTCTAGTCTTCATGGTCTCTTCGGGATTGAGATTAACAGCCCCTACAACATGAAACATTAGTGGTCAATAGGCCTGAGAATTATGAAAATAGCTCACGCATAATAACAATAATCTAGAAATAATAGGTTCCTGCTGTTTGCAGCTGATTAACTAAAACTAATCAGGTGACTTCACCTAAGGGCTAGAGTGGCAAGGGACTAGGAGAAATAGCTTTCTGGGCAGACAGACTGTAGAATATAAAGTAAGAAAAAGACACCATAAGAAAATATTCATAGGAATTCAAGAGGGAATGCCATTCTAAAAATGGCAACAAAAGCAAAACTTAAAAATTTTGAAGAAAAAGTGACAAGTGTAATTAGGAGAAAATAGTTTCAATGAAGCAAAGCAAAAATGAATGCAACCTTTCTTTTTTGTTTTCTCTGTGATATTTTGGGAGCTCTTCATGCCTTCAGACCATTCTTCATGGTTGCAACAGCCTGAAGAATGCAGCTGGAGCTGGAATTCCAGCTGGAGGGAGATCAGCTTCCAGAGGCTCACTGTGACACTTTTACAAGACAGAACAAATCCAGCTCCCTAGCTCTCCTTGCAGGGAGAGCAATTATCAGCTAGGACCCAGAAGGGCCCACCCGAGCCACAATCCTTTCCACCATGGGTCTGCCTTTGGTTTCTCTGCTCCAACCTGTAGTGGGCACCAGGCCCTTCAGGGGTCCCAACTGGGCTGTCTTGGGCCAAGTTAACCTGTAGGAGGTCAGGATTGCTGCCCCACTTGCAAGTCACAGCATGTTGCCTTTGGCTCCCTACTCTTTCCCTTCTGGGGGTCATTTCTGTAGGGGAGAAGGTAAAGCTGCCCCACTTGCAAGTCACAGCATGTTGCCTTTGGCTCCCTACTCTTTCCCTTCTGGGGGTCATTTCTGTAGGGGAGAAGGTAAAGCTCCAAAGCTTCTGAACTGGAAACACTGGTTGGGATAGTCTGTGAGCAAGGAGATGTCTGCACTCAGTCTGACCAGGTAACTTGGGGATAAAGCAAAACCAGTGGACCTTCTTCCAGAGTCCGGCGCAGTACAGCCTCTGAAAGAACTGGGACCGAAATGAGGTTAGGCATCAGAAAGGACCTCGTCCATCCCTCTCCCAGCCATCTTGCTCAGACTCCCAGAAGGGCCTGTGATGTGCCTTGGACGTGTGTGTGTGTGTGTGTGTGTGTGTGTGTGTGTGTGCGATCACCTAGCTGTATGTCTGCCTGGTGCAGGGCAGCTGATATGTGAGTTAGCCCTGGCCCAAAAGTACGGAAGACCCCAGGTAAAGAGAGCTTGCAAAAGCATGTGTTTTACAACTTAACAAAGGATGTCACCTCCTAGCTGAACACTCAGATACTCACATGTACTGCCAGCCCTGTCTATGACTTGGGAAACAGGAGAGGCAAAATATGAGTTGCTTAAGGCATTAATGGGGTAGGTAAAGTCAGCAGCAGCCAGAGCTTGGTCTCCAGACTCTTTGCCACCTCCTTGCTCACAGAGGGCTGTTCAAGATATATGTTCAATGCCTGAAAACTCCAGAGGAGAATGCATTGAATGTCTAGATCCAGGACCCTAAAGAGAGAGCCATATAATAACTATGAACTGCCTGATCTTAGAAGACTACCTAGTAACAGGAGCACCTTTGTTGAAGCAATGTAGAGGGACCATGCTCAAGGTCCTAGTAGCACAATCAGGCCACAGTCAGCAGAAGTTATGTAGATGACTGCAAGGAAATAGTCACTTGATCTATCCTCTTACTGGTGAATCATATGGAAAGCACACACCGCCCAGACTGCTGCCATACCATGTCTGAGCACAGCTGGGCCACTAGATCGAGGCTTTCACTTCTTGATGGGGAACTCTTTGCTTACATACTCATTGGTGTGACCTACGTTCTCATTGATGCACTGTAGTCTGAGGTTCTTCCTGCTTACTTCCTCTTCCTTCCCTCTCCTTACACAGGTGTGAGATGGGCATCACCATCCAAAGACTCACCTCACTTTTTCCTGTATCTCCCTCTTTATCTTTTATAAGTGCTTCCCCAACAAATCTATTGTATATGTTGCATTTTGTCTTGGCATCTACTTCTAGGAGGGTCTGAACAGATATAAGGTAGAGCACATCAAAGGCATGAACTTCAAAGAAAGAAAGGCACAGTAGAGAAGTAACAAACATTTTCCTGAGAGCCCCCTAAGGTCTGGATGCAGTGTTCAGTGTTTTAGATTTGTTCAATGTTTTTTTTTAAAAATTCCTACAATAATTTTATGAAGTAGGTTGTAGTTTTTCCCTTAAATGAATAATAAACAACTCAAAGAAGTTGAGTTGTATTCTAAGTCCCTACATCTACAGTTTGTTTTTTGGTAGCAGTGACTGAAATCAGGACCTTGCACTTTCCAGGTAGGCACAGTGCCACTGCACTATCTCCCTGGCCCTTCAAGTCTACACATCTAATAAGTTGCACAGCTTGAATTGTATCCAGGTATACCATACTCTAAATGCCAGATTCTTCCCTACTCTAGCATTTCAATTTCTCTTAAAATATAGTTGGTGACCTTCCAGGACTGGGGGTGCCTGGTTGTTCTACATTTGCAAGATAAGATGTCAGGGTATGATAGGTATAAAATTTAAAACAAAAGCATTCTACATATTCTACCCCTTTAATTTTTTTGAGACAGAGTTGTTAAACTGCCATGACAGACCTTTCAACTTGCAGTCCTCCTGAATCAGCCTCCCAGTAGCTGGGATTACAGGTATGTATCACTGTGCCTGGCTAAAAGCCATTTTCAAAGGATATAATCAAGCAGCTCTAAATTCCATAATGATTTAAGAGGGTAAATAGAAGAATTACGTAGAAGAAATTTTTGTAAAGATGATTTCCTTGGAATGAGATGTCGAAGAGTTGGAGCATGTCCCCTATTAAGCCCAGAGATTCAATAGATTCCTTGAAGCCTGATATGTATCTCCTAGAATTGGAAACACAGAGAATTGTGATCAGACTCCAACATTAAAAATCTCATTGGTTGGAGAATGTGGCATTGGTGACCATGGAAACAAAGGAAAAGTGACTATACTATGACTCACCTGTATTTCTAAGTTATTTGGGATCAAAAGATACAAGTGTTTCTCATGGAGCAGAAGTGGGCAAGGAAGGAGAGCAGGCTGACTGACATTAAGACTTGCCAGAGAACTTTTGCAGGTGTTATGCATTACAGCAAAGAAACTGTATAGAATGGACAGCTGAAAGGCCCAGAGCTTAAGGGGAAGAAGCAACAGACTTCTGCAGTTGACAGTGCAAATATAGTAGGGGAACCTCTCAGGAAACTCAGCTTTAAAAATCAGTTAGGTCCAATAAATGAGACCAACTTAATAAAGTTCCTTTTCCCCCTGACTGCCTTACTTCACTCCAATCTCAGACAGGCTTGAAGCAAAAATTAGTAAGCTAGGAAAGGGGGACAGAAGAGAAAAAAAAAAAAAAAAAGCTCACAATATCCCTTCCCTGAAATGTAGAATGCCACTAAACTTGGTGCTAGATGGGCAGAGAAGATTAATTCCTGGGCTGGCACAATAGCTTAGTGGACTGAAGAACCTGCTTAGGCAAGCTTAGGCAAGCACAGGGACTGTGGTTTGATCCCGGTACCACATGACATGGCCACAGAGTCTTGGCATAGTGGTGCATGTCTGTAATCCCAGTTCTGGGGAGGCTAAAAGCAGGAGGATCACCAAGAGTCTGAGCTGCATAGTGAGAAAGTACAACAACCAAATACATTTTTAAAAAATATTAATTCCTAATCAAGGTCAGCAGCCCTTTCTTATTTGGTACAGGACACTTGAATTACTGAACTGAGGATCCATTTGTGATTTAAATTGACTATAGGGCTTTTTAGAGTAAGCAACAAAAGCACTGGGGGAAGGTACCAGAACTCGAACTCAGGACCTCATGCTTGCTAGGCAGGCATTGTACCACTGAGCTAAACTCCGAGCCCCTAGCAAAGTCACATTAAAGGCACAAAATTCAACAAAAGTTGAATGGTGTTTGTCATGTGACATGCTCCTATAGGTAAACACTATTGTTTTCTGTGAATTTTACTACGTCACCTTCTTCTGCTTTGAATTTGCCTGGTATATGTCTTCTATCTTCTTCGTTTATTTGTTTGGTGGTGGTGGTGGATGCTACAATAGATCTCAGAATCTTGAGCATACTAGGCAGGCACTCTACCATTGAGCTATACCCCAGTTCCTTTCCATCCTTTTTACTTCAAACTTTTCTGTATACTTTTAAGTGCATCTCTGAGAATCTGTGCCAGGTTTAATAAAATCTGAAGCTTTCTTTTACTATGTGAGTGTAATCTACACATATTTATTATTATTAACATTCTATTTATATTTCCACTTTCACTTTTTTCTGTATTTACCATTCGTTTTCTTTGTACTATCCTGGCCCTTTCTTTCCTGCTTACTTTTGGGCTAATGAATTATTTTTTGGAATTTATACATGCTATTTTAATCTTCTAGTGTTTATCATGAGACTTTTCCAAATCATTATTCTACTCTTATTTTTTATACTACTTTAAAATATATTTATTTACCTGACCTTGTTATGTATGTAAGCATTCTATCACTGAGCTGCATCATCAACCTTTTCTTTTTTGGGAGGTAACATTTAGCTGAATGTTTTCTAGAATCAAAACAGATAATATGCTTTAAGGTGCATACTATCTTTACTTTTTTCTTTTTTATATTACCTTTTTTTCTTTTTTGTACTGGATATTAAGTTCAGTACACCTTGCACCTTGCCAGGCAGCACTTATGCTGCAGAGCTATCTCCCCAGTCAAACTCTTTTAATTTGGAGAAAGAGTCTAATTTGCCCACACTGGTGTTGAACTTTTGATCCTCCTGCTTCAGCCTCTGAGGACTGCACTTGGCTCTTTATATTTTTCAAATAAAGCCTAGGATATGTCCCACTTCTATCCTCTTCCTTGTACAGATTTCTTGCTCTGTTTTTATGTATTTGGTACAGGGTCTCACTACACAGCTTCAACCTGTAGTGATCCTCCTGTTTTCAATCTCCCCAGTACTGAGATCACAGGTGTGCGCCACCATGTCAGGTCTCAGTGGCCAGCTCATTGTGCCCAAGGGAGGATCTGGTGCAGCATGTGTTGCCCTGGATCGAACCCCAGTCCTTGCACTTGTCTGAGCAGGTGCTTAGTCTGCTGAGCTATCTTGTACAGATTTTTTTTCTTTTCTTTTTTTGGCGGTACCAGGGATCAAACTGAACCTTGTACTTATCAGGCAGGTGCTTATGCTGCTGAGCTATATCCCTGGCCCTTTGTACAGATTTTAATGCTTTAGAAAAAGCACATAACTTCTGATAATTGCCATTTCTATAAAAAGACAAACTATTAATCATTATTTTAGTTAAGTAAATTACACACCTTAAACCATATTATCTGTTTCCATTCTAGAAAACATTCAGCTAAATGTTGCCTACATAATGAATCAGAAAGAGAAATAAAGAAGTGATCTTTTTTATTTTTTTGGTAATACTGGGGATTGAACCCAAGAACTTTGCACTAAACTACATGCCTAGCCATTTTTATTTTATTATTTTGAGACAGTGTCTTATTAGGTTGCTAAGTGACCCACGCTGGGCTCAAATTTACAATCCTCCTGCCTCAGCCTGTTAAGAGTGCTGAGATTATAGGCATGCCCTTCTCCAGTTTTTAATAGTTTTCTTAAAGACCGATAAGAGTCTGGAAACCTCAGGT
Source organism: Capromys pilorides (assembly GCA_004027915.1). Lineage (NCBI taxonomy): Eukaryota > Metazoa > Chordata > Mammalia > Rodentia > Capromyidae > Capromys > Capromys pilorides. The sequence goes on along the minus strand of PVKN010042945.1, from coordinate 4,113 downwards.
TCATAACTATAACTCTTAGAAATATAGTCTTCCCCTTTCCCTTTTGGGAAAAATAAGAAAACTGTCATAAGTGAACACATTCTATGCCAGAAATTTGCCTTAAGACTTTTTAAAATATTAAAACAGTAAGACTCTGGCATGCATGGTGGTGCAAGCCTATAATTCCAGCACTGTGGGAGGCTAAGGCAGGAAGATTGTAATTTTGAGACCAGACTGGGCAATTTAATGAAATAGTGAGACCCTGTCTTTTTAAAACATATTTAGTACAGAGTCTGCAGCGTCTCACTAAACAAATCAGACTCATAGTGATCCTACTGTTTTCAGCCTCCCAAGTGCTGGGATTATAGGCACATGCCACTATGCCCAGTCTCAATCCCCTTCTCAGAGTTCTTCCAGAGGCAGGGCCAGCACAGCATGCCAGGGATAGAACCCTGGTCCCTGCATCTGCCTAAGCAGGTGCTTTAATCCACTGAGCTATCTGGCCAGCCCTAGACCCTGTCTGTTTAAAAAGGGGTGTGGGGAGTTGAAAGGCTGAAGCGTAATGGATCTAATCCTTAGTACCACAAGAACAAACCAACCAATCAAAAAATCAGCCAAAATAGGAAATACCCTATGATCTGAAATGGAAAATATGAGATTATCTCATTCCATTTCAGCAGAAATCAAGGAGAGGGAGATTTGTGGCAGATCTGGAAATAGAAGCTGAGTGAAACCAATGGATTTTGTTAAAAACTGACAGAGATTTGAGCCAGTGAGATAGCTCAGCAAGCTAAGTGCTTGCTTAGGTAAGTGCAGGGGCCAGGGTTCAATCCCTAACACCACATGCCACACTGGCCCAGTCCCAGGTGTGCAGAGCCCATGATGGAGTTTGGGTATGGTAGCACATGCCTATAATCCAAACACTAAGAGCCTGAAAACAGGAGGATCATTATGAATTCCAGCTGCATAGCGAGACCTTGCACAAACAAAAAAAAATGGCAAGGATTATATTTATTGATAAAATCAAGCCTGGTATCACTGAATTGTAATGAAGGACCCTGGCAGGCAATAAGAGAAGAGAGGTCAGGATCCGAAGGTCTTTTCAGTAGGAAAGACATGAGCTTTTCTCCATGTCATTACATAAGGAATACTGTGTGATAGGCCTCGGAAGCTGACTGCCTATTCTTGTCAAAGATTTCCTACCCAGAAAACTGAATAAAAGCAAGAAGGACGAAGGATCTAAAGATAACTTGCCAGTTTAGAAAATGAGCATGTTATTCTTAACCAGTGTCTAATGACAGCAGGGATCATCTTACCCTTTGGTACTAGGTTAAAACCATAGAATGTTTATACAACTCGTGGAGAAAGGGCATCCCTGATAATAACTGAAATCAATTTCTATGTCATAGTTGCATATAGCTATATTTATGGTATTTTAAGGCAATTTTTGAATGGGATACTTTTTACATGCTTAAGCTTATAAAGTCAGTTTCACATCTGTCTGATAAAATTTCTATGCAAAGCTCCAATAACAGATCTTTATTTTAGCATGTTTTATGAATATCACAAGTTGTTGGGCCGGCCAAATACCTCAGTGGATTAAAGCACCTGCAAGCAGACGCAAGGGCCAGGGGTTCCATCCCCGGGCCTGCTCTGCTGGCCCTGCCCCCGGGGCACCCTGAGACAGCAAATGAAACTAGGCATGGTGGTGCATGCCTATAATCCCAGCTCTTGGGAGGCTGTAAATCGGGTGGATCACTACAATTCTGATCTAGTAGCGAGACCCTGAACACCCTGTAGATCCTTCCCTAAAATAAAAAAAAAAGTTATTTTACAACTGTAGCTTGAAAGGGATAATAGTCCTTTTCAAAGAAGTCATTTGATTGTCCAGGCCCTAAATTCCATGGAAGACACAAGGATGAGGCATCTCCAAGCCTACTGACAGGATCACTTATCAATCAGCAACACAGAATTTGAATCACTTTAAGTCATCAGACACAGGAATTAACCTGATAGGGAGCATTCATTATGACTCAAAGTTCAAGAAGTGACTGTCTTCACTAAACGTATATGATCAACCACAGTAACAGACAGCTGAGGCTTAGGTAATCAGTAGGATGCATGGAAGGAACTAGAAACAAAATTCCTTTCTTCTTTACATGGTCTCTTCCTGTCACTCCCTATCTACACATTAACTGAAACTGAGCAAAATTTGAGGAAGAATAATCGACATATGATGGGTCTAGTCACTGCACAAATGTGCAACCGTCATGATGTAGCCAACCTAGAAGCTCAGCTGGGTTCTACCACTCTGACAAATATAGTAAACACTTAAAAGCATATACAGGTAAAAAACTGATAGGATCTGTCTAAGACGGTGACAATAGCGGTAAAAAGTATTTCATTATTTTAAGTATTTCTGACTAGGGTAAATTAGTCCACTTTACTTGCAACTTGCACTTCTTTTTAACTAAAATTAGCCTGCTTGTGACATGTGGATCAATGGAACAGAATGGAGGATATAAAAACATCGTCAGACACATTCAGCTATTTGATCTTTAGCAAAGGGGCTGAAAGCATATGTTGGAGCAAAGATATCCTCTTCCACAAATAGTTCTGAGAAAACTGGCTGTCTGTAGAATATTGAAACTTGACCCCTCTCTCCATTCAAGAAACCAAAATCATAATGAATAAAAAAATTACACATTAAAACAAAAACAATGAACTACTGGAGAATAATATAGGCAAAATACTTGAAATAGCTATAGGATAGCATTTCCTAAGAGAACCTCAATTGCACAAGGAAAAAGAACAAGAATCAACAAATAGGATTACATCAAAGCTATGAAGTTTCTGTACATCAGTTAATTAGTAGAGTGAGGAGACAAGCAATACAATAGGAAAAAATTTGCAGGATACTCCTCAGATAGGAGGATTAATATCTAGAATATATTTATATAAAGAACTGAAAAAAATTAGATCAACTAAAATAAAAGATGTAATCAAGACTGGGCAAGTGAAATGAAGAGACACTTCTGAGAGGAAGAAGTACAAATGTTCAACATCCTTGGTCATTAGAGAAATACAAAACAACACATATTCCATCTTTCACTAGAAAGAATGTCAATCATCAAAAAATCAAAAAATAAATGCTGGCATGAATGCAGTTAAAAAGGAACCCTCCTACATTGCTGGTGGGACAAACATTATTGAAATCAGTATGAAAATGCCTCAAAAACCTAAAATTAAAATTCATAGTATAAAAAAAAGCTAAAGATATCCTACTGTAGCAATACATGCATGCCAAGGTTTATAGCAGCACAATTCTTAACAGCTAAACCCTGGAAGCAGCCTATATATCCATTGACAGGTGAACGGGTAAAGAAAATGTGGTATTTATATACAACAGAATACTACTCAGCTATAAAGGATAAATCTGAGACAACTGTAGGAAAATGGATGCATCTGGGCAACAATATTGAGTTAAATAAAAGCAACATGAGCTTAAATACTGTATTTCGAATGCTACAAAGTACAGTACAAAGAGCACAATACAGAATGGATAGGAGACAAAGGGATAGAGCTCTTGCAAATGGGAAGAGTCCAAGAGAAACATGGGTGACAAGAGAGGGAGAGGGAAAGGCAAACTAAGAACAAATGCATGTCATGCACAGGGACCTCATAACCTAAGTGAATGTAAGTTATATGTCATAAACATGAGCTAAAATTAACATCAACAAGAACAAAAGTGGGGAAAGTAGATTTATAGGAAGAAAATAAGTGTAAGGAAAGGGAATAAAAAAAGAATCAAGCTGTATTATATACACGTACACACTCCCCAAGATGACTGTAAACTGCATTTCCTGCAAACATGTACCAATAAAAAAACAAAATCAAGGGCTGGCAAGATAGCTCAGCAGATTTAAGTACTTGTATACGCAAACACAGGGGCCAGGGTTTGATCCCTGGTACCATATGCTGCACTGGCCAGGGCTTCCGGGGCATGCTCAGCTGTCTATGGAGTATGGACGTGGTGGCACACACCTGTAATCTCAGCACTAGGGAGGCTGAAAACAGGAGGATAACTATGAGTCCAAGCTGCATAGTGAGACCCTGCACACACACACACACACA
>PVKN010042944.1:0-10313 GCA_004027915.1 Capromys pilorides | reverse complement strand
AAAAAACAAACTTCTCAACAAGAAAAGGTCCCAGTTGTTAATTCTTTTAAGTGTTACACGTGCATTTTGATTTTTGTCCATAAACTGTTTACCCATTCTGATGTCTTCAAGATTTCCTCCCACTTTCTCTTCCAGGAGGTTTGATGTTTCTGTTTTAATATTTAGATTTTTAATCCATTTTGACTCTAGTTTAGTGTATGGTGACAGACCTGGGCCATTTCATTTTTTGGCATGTAGAGAGCCAGTTTTTCTAGCACCATTTGTTAAGGAGACAATCTTTTTTTCAGTCACTGGCAATTCTGAAGAAGTCTTTGGCTTACATAGGGAAAAAAATAAAGCAAGTGCCAAGGGGAAAGGGCAGAATTCAGATACTGCCTATAAATAATCCTTTGAAACTATCTGAGCTATAGTTCGACACACAGAGGAAAAACTCATTCAGCTTACAGTGAACTGGAAATTATGATGCTGGTTCATTTTGTGGTTCTTTAATCAGACAACATATTTTCTTTCAACATTGTTGATATATCTGACCCTCTGTATTGTTCCCTGGGAGAAAGAAATGAAAATGAATCTATGATCCCTGCCCTCCAGCTGCTGATCATGCTAGATCCAACGTGGAAGAGCTCAAATACCCAGAGAAACAGATACTGCACTGAAAAACCAACCATGATCAGGGTACATAGCTTCTTTCCAAATAAAGGAAATTGTGACTTTCTCAGGGATTAATTGTGGTATAAGAATATTTCTTCAGCTAATGGCCTCTTTATCAGTCACAGTATAGCTAAAAAAGTAAAGAATTGTTAGATTGTCTATACAGGTAGGGGTTCTTAAGTCTGTTAAAGGATAATAGCTATCAATCACAGTTTGATTGGCATGTTCTTCGAAATGAACTGTGTCCTAGGATAGTATCTCCCAGGAGCAGATCCCAAAGTGAAAAATTCAAGAACAAATGGGTTTCTTGGTAAGTGATCCCTAAAAGCATTGATGGGATAATGAAGATGTGATAGAAAGAAAAAGAAGAGACTAATGCAGGATGAGGCTGATGGGCAGGTCACTACTGTGGACAACTAGAGCTCATGTCATTGGGGAATTATGGGACATAATGAGAAAGCACTGGGCATCAATGCATCTAAGATGTGAGAAAACTAGAGTACTTATTCTCTAAGTGGAGAGCCAACCATGGAAAGAACACAGAAGTGTTATGAGTGGGAGGTGTCAACAGGCCTCTGGCAGTATCTGTTACAGAAGGAAAGCAGCATGAAATTAGAAAAGTTTTCTTTTGTTTGTATCTCCAATATAGACTAATAAATGCATATTGAGTTTTCTGCCTAGCTCTCAGTCACCTTTGGGGATGGCCTGTGACCATGCTTCTGTGACTGGTACTGCCTGCCTGGTCTTTGGTGATCAATCCTGTTGCAAGCATGTGCCTCAAGCAGGATCACTCGAGTTTTCTCTTATGAATTTTAAACTTGGGGGAAAAATGTGACATGGAATTGAAGCTGCTGTAAGTGAATCCTGAAACAATCCATGAATTTTTGGCTGCTGAGAACAGAACAGATCTCCTGTTTTCTCTTCCTAAATTCTGGTTGTTCAATTTTTCTTTTTCATATCATATGCTGGTGATAAAATTTTGTTGGGGCTTCATGAAGAGAATCAAGGTCTGTTTTCCATTGCTTCCTATGAATACAATGATAAGATGCATTTATGTGAAGTTGATTTCAAAAGGTTTTCTTACCCTGAATGGAAGAGTAGTGGCCCAGATTCTTGTCGACAGCTATGGCAATCAACCAACTTATCTCCACACAGCTCCCTCCAGAAGGCGTGTGCCAACAGAGAGGTCTCTGCAAAAAGGGGAAGCCCAACATAATAGCAGATATGATTAATGTCGAAAATGTGTGTCTATATATCCCCATTGAGCCCATAAGCAAAACCACACAGTTCACTTATTTAGTTAGATTTTCATCAGGACAATCCAGTTAATCCTAGGCTTCCTAGTATAAAGAAAATCTGTTTGCCTTTCATAAAAATATGAGAGATTAAACTATGAGTTAAGTAATCTTTTGGACAGCAGGCACCCATACCTCAGTGCATTAAATGTTTCTTAACCATCCGCTCTGTTCATTATAGAAAAGTAAATTTGCTTAGCCACTAAATGCCAAATGTTCACTTAGAAAACATTAAGAAATGTGATCAAGAGATTTGCTTTCTTGTGAAATAATTGCCTCAAAGCTGCATAAACACAAAGTACACATTTTCCAGGGGAATATGAGACTGAGCTTTGGCAATTAACAGATTTATGTGCTGTTGAAAATGACTCTCTTGCTTCCTTAAGGCAGTCCTAGAATTCCTCTCAGTCTGCCTCTTGTGCACGTTGATTTCATATGGGGAAAACTCAGTGGGGGATTTGGCTCTAGATGTCGATTGAAAGAATAAAATGTTGGCATCCATGCACGTTTGGTTAGTAATTAGTCACAAACAGGAACAGGAAGAGGAAGACTTCCAAAGTGGAAACCAAGAGATCTTATATGTCTTACAATCAGCTACTGTCTTGCTCTAGAATTATAGGTGAGACATTCCGCTTCTCTGTGTCTCAGTGTCCTCACTATAAAAACTTGATCAGAAATTCTTTTAAATTTCACTCTATGAATTTATGTTCTCTATTAGAATGTGATTCCTTGGTAAACCTGGGTTCTATTATTAATACTTCCTCCAATAATAATAATAGTAAAAATAATAATAATTAATAATAATAACAATAATAACTGCCAAGTACATGGTGCTTATTATAGACCAGACATTACTGTTAGTATTTTATAGACATTCAGTTATTTAACCAAGAGCACCATCTCAGCAAGACTGATTATTCCAATATTAGAGATGGAGAAACTAAGGCACGCAGAGATGAAATAACTTGCTTCAGATCACACTGCAAGTAGAGATGTAAGACTTGAAAAGCCAAACATCTAGTGTCAGATTTAACCAGTAAGTTATACTGTCTTTCTTCTAACAACTCATTTCTGGAAAAACACTGATAGTGTACTTTTTGTTTTTCTTTCATATCTCTAGCTTGTCCTTCTGAGAAATATTACAAAAGAGTTTTTTTAAAAAAAAACGAGTCAAAGAATCTTTATTAGATGTTTTATGTCTTTTTGTGTGTGTGTCCTAATGTTAAAGATCACAAGAGAGAAAAGTAAAAGTTTGTCCTGTCCTCAAAAAGTTTACTGTTCACCCTTTGCAATCTTGGTTATATTCTTGCTAGGGGCCTGGAGGGGAGACAACATTTAAAGCTGGTACAAAGTTTAACTGAATTTAACCAATTTGAAGACAACAGTATGCAATATAATGACCACTGTTGAATTAAAAAAAAAAAAGTTTAAGTTGCTATCATAGTACTACGCCTTCTTTTGCTGTTGCCTGTTCCTAGGTCCAAGTGACCCTTTGCTCATCCATGGTCAGTGACCATTAGGGTCCTGGGAATAGCTAGAGGCTTCAGACGTCAGAGTACAAGAGAGATAGGACCTGGAAGTACTGAAAACATCTTCTCAGAAGCACCCTATTGATCATAAATGTGGTTTCAGATGGATTTCTCAATCATGTGTGACTTCATTTGCAAGTCTTCATTCATTCTATCAGTTGAAAACACTGTCGCCAGTCACTCGTTTGGCCTCCCACACTCTTGCTTTCCACATTTACTCCACAGCATCTTCTGGTGGGTCTGGACACATCTGCCCCACTAGATTACAAATCCTCAGTGACAGACACAGTGACTTCATCTTCCAGATTTTGTCTCTTTGTTGTTCTCTCTGTCTCTGTTTCTATGTCTGTCTCTGTCACTGTCTGTCCATTTCTCTGTCTCTGACTCCCCCAACCACACTGAGAATCAGGACCTTGCACATATAAGGAAGCGTTCTACCAGCGAGCTACTTCCCCAGCTCACCAGGACAGCATTTTGCAGTCAAAGTAACTGGTCAAGCCACAAATGCATGAGTCAAAATATATGTCATTGGGACAATTTTGGCTCCAAGAGTTAAAAGTCTGCCTGGGATTATCTAATAAAAAAGAGGAACTTGTGCTCATAGAACTTAAAAGTTTAGGACTGGATCTAACCTAGAAGCTCAGTCTATTTTTCTGCTTTCTGATTCTGCTTCTGCTTCTAGTGGTTCCTTGCCCAGGTTGGTTCTATTCATATGATGACATTCAGCAGCTTCAATCTGTCCATTTTATCAGCTTAGCATCATTTTTCAGTAGTTTTGATCAGTTTAAACTGTCTGATTCTATTTCTTGCCCACTGATGAATCATTATCATACCTAAGATATGGAGGTCACGGATGGCCAAAGCATTGGCTATAGAAATTCTCACAACTGACCATGCACTGCACAGCCATCAAAGAACTAGAATAAAAAAATGATGTCACTCACCCAAGAGCAATTAAGAAGTTTCTCTAGAAGGGAGAATTTGAGCTAACCAGTGAAAAATATCAGGTGTCTTCCATAGGATAAAGGGTTTACATTTAGGACTCAGCAGGCTGTCAAACCTACTAGTCAACTCAAAGAGCTCATACAAGGTAAAAAGAAGACCTGGCCTCATCGGTATGTTTTCTGATTTCTATCAAAAGCATTTGCCCTGTATCTACCAAGCATATATACAATTCTCAGTCCTGTCATTGACACTAAATAAAAGAATGAATGAAGTATGTGTCAACTTGTCCCCCAAATCAGATTGTTTTAATCACCCTGCAAATTTCCAGGAGGACAGTGTTATTTCCCACAATTTCCTTGTGAGGAGAATAATCTGATTGGGGATTAGAAGCTGGGGTCTCTGGGAGCCTCCCCTGAAGTCCCTATGTATGGAAGCAGCTGCCTGCTCCCGGGTGCCCAGCAGCTTAGCCACAGTCCCTTCACGCTGCCCCTTGAAGCTGCACTTATGCCACAGGCATCTGCACACTGGCATTAGTGTACCCTTTGCGGGGAGGTTTCTCTCAGTCTCAGCAAGCAGAAATGCCTTATTTGTCCCCTGATGGCCCATCCTGTGGCAAAACAGCTTCACTTCCCATTAGTGGGCCAGGAGAGCAAAGTCAGGGATTTCTTTTAAAAACAAACAGTGTAGTGACAAAGAATTTCACACACACAAAAACCCTACTGACCCCTTTTTTCTCTGTTTCTTTCTATTACTCTGGAAATTTCTGTTATTCTCAAAGGGAAGGATCAGCTAGATGCTTATGTAGAAGGCTCCAGGTAAGGCTGCTGCTGTCTCTCATGCCTCCTGTGTCTCTGTCCACTTCAGGTGGCTGCCACAGAATGTCTGAGAGAGACAGGATGGTTTACAAGGAACTGCTTCTCACAGCACTGGAGGCTGGGAGGTTCAAGCCCTAAGGATCCACATCTGGTGAGGGTCTCCTTACTGCATCACTTCATAGCAGAAGGTTTCAGGGAAAAAGAGCTCTATGACAGAAAGAGAGGGAGAGAGCTGGAGTCTGAGTTAGGAAGCTACTCATGAATAACTAACCCACCATACCATAATGGCATTAGTCCACTCCCAAGTCCAGAACCACCATGATCTAATTGCTGTTTAAAGGTTCCACCTCTTAGCACTACTGCACTGAATCTGGGGGAATCACATTCAAACCATGACATCAGCTAACCTTACCTCTTTTTCGTCAGATCATTAGGCACTTTATGCCTGCAATTTCCATCTTCCATACACAAAACCTGGAAGAGAAAAAAATACACAAGTGCAGATAAAACATCTGGAAATGGCCCTTCCCTCTCCTTCCCCCAGATAGCAAACAGCTGAACACCTCAGCCATTGGGAAAACAAATATTCAGCCAAGTCACTGATTGTAGGCCTGAGACTCGGCCAGGCAATAGAGACACACACCATAAGCAAGGCAGATAAGGTTCCGCCCATAGCAATTTAACTACTTAGCAGGAGAAGCACACTTGAAATAGCAATGGTAGTAATGGCAATAAACTTTACAAATGGTGATCAACTCTGTGAAGTTAAAGACAGGGTCCACTGGAGCTAGTAGCAGAGGCCCTGGCCCAGTGGATGGCAAGGCTGTTACGGTATTTGAAGGTCACTAAAGAACACTTCCCTGAAAACAGAGCAAGAGGCTGTATAGCAAAGTGATTGCCCAAAGCCAGGTGCTGTTTTGGCCACTTGCACAATGCATGATTTCTAGTGTTTTCTCTTCCCTATAAAATGAGGCCTATGATTATAGTTCCTCCTCCCTAGCTTATGAACATTAATGACTTTACCGTGGTAAAGCACTCAGACGGATGCCTTACGCATCGATGTTATAGAGTGTTTGCCATTGTAGAAATCCCTTAGGCAGAGGCCTGAATAATAAACTCAAATTAGCAACGAAAAGGAGCGGCTTCCAGTCTGAAGAAACTGAAATGCAGGTATGTGAACACTGCCGCTGGGAGCAAGCAGGCACACTGAGGTTCTGAAGGCGAGAGCCCTGTGATGGCTGAGTGTTGCATGAGTAAGGCGAGTGGGTGGCAGGACACTCAGGGCCTATTATATCAAAGTAAGGGAGCTCCAGGTTATTCTAGGTGCAAAAGTAGAGCCTCTTAAAGGTCTGAAACAGAAGGAGCTATGATTCGAGTTATGGTTTGGGAAGCCATAGCTGAAAGTGGCATAGAACAAGAAGTTGAGGAGGTAGAAAAAGAAGCCACTACTGAGGTGCGGGCTTTCACTTTTGTTTACTGTGGCAACTTGCTGGTGTCTGGGCATGGGTGGGGTTACTCTCTAACTCCTGGATGAGTTTGCACTCAATGTGGATAACATTGTGATGATGCCTAGCTCCATAAATATCTCTCAGCTGGGAAGCATGCCCTGGGTCCACCCAAGCAGGGTACAAGTTGGGACAGTACTCATTAGGTGCAAATGCGTATCCACAGCCATTCGGTTGGCTTTCTTTGAAATTCTTAGGCTCTCAAAGGAAGACAAGTTGCTCTGCTTCTTCTAGCCCATCCGTTTCTCACAAGTGTCCTTAATCTACCAGTTTTTGTGAATAAGGGCTTGATGGAACACAATGCAAACCATAGTCTTAGGCAGAATTGGGAGCCGAGTCGAGACAAACAGCTTTCTCAAGATCTTATATGAATCCCATTTTAGTGGAGGAAAGAGATAAAGGAAAAGTAATAATAACAAAAACATTGTATTTCTGTAGATGATCAAGGAGCAAAGCACTCTGCCTCATTTAAATCTACTTATTTCATGTGAGTACAGCAAGTTGTAAGCGTGTCAAGAACAGGAGACACAGCTATTTAAAATTAAATGTGTAACCTCAGAATACATGTGATTTTTATTATATTAACAGTACAATCATTCCCTGTTGCCCTCATGTTTTAATCTTGGTTCCATTACATTTGTCTTACAACTGAAGTGGAGAATGCCTAATACTAAGATATTTAAATTAGATCAACCTGACCTGAGATTCATATTTAATATAAAGTCACCATAAACTTGGTGATCCATTTTCTAAGATGTAACATGATTGATGATTATAAATGAGTGGAGAAGACTCTCCAGGGAGCTCTCAGGTTTGCTGCGTTACTGTCAGCTCTCAACTGTATTTATGTCATTTGAGCGCATGTTTTAACCCATGGCCTTTTCTGAAAACTGGCATAGATTAACTTGCAAGTGCAAAAGTTACAGCTCAGGCTGTGTTTGATGTTCATCAGTTTTCTCTTCAGCAGTTAAGGTCAGTTTCCAGACGTGGATGAACATCCCACGCAGATCCCACCAAACCCCTTGAATGAGGAAGCAGCTCTGGAAAACGGCACAGCCAATCTGAGGTGTTCCCTTGTGTCATGTATCACTAAGTCAAGGTGAGGAGGTGCTGCTCAGGGGAGAGGCTTCTAAGGACAGCAGGGGTGAGCCCTGTCTGTGCTGGCCCTCAGGCCTGGGAAGATGTGTAAATTTCACAACCTGTACGTTTATTGCCCCATTTGCCATTTGCTTCACATAGCATTTAATACTAAGATGAGTGGAAATATATTTATATGAAATCCTCATTAAGAAAAGCTCATCATCCTGTTTTATGACTACTAAATATTTTCCCACAATAAATGATTTTTTTAATTTTTATTTTTTTCCACAATAAATGATTTTTAATGACGGACCTAAAATATGTATCCAAAACTTTGAATTTGGTGGTGCTACTACATTGGATCATTTTTCTGACTGCTTATATTTGAAATACATCCTTGACATCTATGTGAAATAAATGGAAACCAAGCATTTCCAGTTAATGAGGCTAGGAGGAACATCTCTGAATTAATCCAAGATTCATCTAGTCTATTCTATCAAGCCAAGGACTTGATAAAGAATAAGGAAAAAGAGTAAACAGCAGAGTGTCTACCAGATCCCAGACACCTCTTCCCTGTACTTAACACAATAGTAAGGAAATCTCCACTACATATGAGAAGAAACTTCTAAATGTGCACAGCTGTTTGTCAATGGAATTAATTGTATCAGCATGTAGGGAGCTCTGTTCCATGAGAAGTGTGCAAATAGAGACTAAATACTATATGGCAGACAGGCAATTGCTACCATCTGAGGTAGTTTTCCACTCAGACACTCTGATCATTTGATTCTTTCTAGGTATCACTGAGGAAAACAGACTAAGCTGTCTTAGCAAAAGAAGTAAACAATGACTGAGAATCTGCGGTACACTAAGCACTCTGATAGGCACAAGCAGGAGGGATCATTACAAGTATTATGGCCCCTCAGGATTCCACGGGAGAGCAACCAATTATGGAGAGATTTGACTTCTCTTCCTAGGCAAGGATACAGGGCACTAACGTTTTTGTTCTTGACTTCTGGGGTCCTTCACTTTCAGCATCTTCTTGCCCACTCTTTCTCAAGGGATGTGCTCAGGTTTGGCCTAGGATGAGGTCCAGGGCTGAACTTCAACACTCTATAATTAAAAGAGTTTGCAGTGAGATGAAGAAAGGGAGCAAGCCGAGCACCCGTCAGCAGGAAGTGATGACATTCATTTCAAGTGCCACAGCAACTAACTCACTGTGGACACCAAGCAGCTGGCCCAATCAGCGAAGTGAGCCAGTTTTCCCAACTCTGTTACCACACAGAGCCTGCTGGCCTGTGGCTGAAAGCCATATTCCCAAGAACTGACTGGGAGCTCACCTTGTGTTGGCAGCTGCGTTCACTTCTGGCTGACCCTGGCAAGGTGGTCACAGCCATAAATCCGTATCACCACTCACTTCCGGGAACAAATGTATTTCTTTACTCTTGGTATTTTTTTAAATGATTTATTCCATTGCATTTTAAAACTTGACATAATCATTGTACACACTCGTATTTACGAATTGCAGCTTGATAACATAATGTAATAATTAAATAAGGGTAATTAGCATTTCACTTTCTTTAAACTTTTATTCTTTAAACTTTGTGCTAGGAAAATTCAGACTTTTAGCTCCTTATTAAACGTATAATAAATTGCTTTAACTTAGAGTCCCTTTACAGTGACATAGAGCACTAGATTTTATTTTCCCTATTTAATTGTATCTTGGTAACCGCTATCCAACCTCCATCAGTCGCTCTTGCTTCTGCTTTTCAAGTCTTGAGGAAATACTGTCTGATCTTTACTTCTTCACAGTTATTGAAGCTCAGACTTGTAGCGATTCTCCTGTTTTCAGCCTTCCCAGCACTGACATGACAGGTGTGCACCACCACATCCGGTTCAGTGGGTAACTCAGTGTGCTCTGGGGTGTAGAGCTTGTGTGAGATGTGGTGCCAGGAATGGAACCCTAATCCCTGTGCTTGCCTAGGAAGGTGCTCAGTCCCTTGAGCTATCGTTCCAGCCCTTCATAGTTATTTTAATATCAAAGCACACATATGGGTTATTTTCATGTGTGGAGGCCAAACAGAAAGGAATCACAGAAATTTTATGGCAGATAGAAAATTTAATATGCACAGGTATTATACTTTGTGAAATTATATCATAATCAAAGATTCTGGTCACGTCAGTAGTACATATCAGTATTTGATACAACGCATATTGTTGTCCTCCTATTAGGTATACAGAGCCCAGAGTGTAGGTGTTATAATTTTTCAAATCGTTATTGGTACAACCAAATTTCTTCTCACTGAACTAAGAGAAAGTAGTTGTATACAGAATCCAGTGTTACAACTAACGTGTTTTGAAACTGTCACATTGTTATTTCTTATAACAAGTAACAAAAAATGATTCTGGGAAAACTCAAAATTGAAGATGGAGTTGATATAGGGTTTTAAACATCTTGCTGATTGACAACATTGCCTATTTAACCATCTGTTAATA
>PVKN010042943.1:0-10314 GCA_004027915.1 Capromys pilorides | reverse complement strand
GATAAAATTGGATCTTAGTGTATATTTCCCCTAATTGCAAATTCTTGTGTGCAAATTTCTTACCCAAGTGATCCCAGGTGTTATACTTGAAGAGACAGTGAATGAGGCAGAGAAAAAGAGGTCAGTAAGGATGGTGTTAATACTGGATTATAGCTAAGGGTGGCTGAGATTCAGTCTCTTTTGAACTCTTCAAAGAAGCATAAACTTGTCTCAAAACCTCACAACCAGGTCACAGGGAGATTAAGGTATCTATCCATGAATGCCCAACATTCATTGGATTAATTCATTAGAGGATTAATTCATTTAAATTTTCAAGTCATGGTGAATTGTTTTGGACAAAAGTCCTATGGTGACAAATGGTGCTTAGCAGAGAAGAAAGGAGACACAAGAAAATAAAGTGGGATATTCAGTTTCCTAAAATCTCTCCCATAGCTGAACTAGTTTGACTATATGTAGGTGAAGCAGGATATGGACATTTGCTAGAAGTGACGAGTATTCTCCAAGGAGTTTCTGAAAAAATAGTAGACAAGTACATGTGGGGTTTTTTTAGTTTTGTGGTTTGATGCAACATTGTGAGAGGATTTGGAGTTCCATTTGTTTTTACATAAACAAGATATGTTCCTAATATCAGTACTGCACCATTAATGATGTTTATAATGCAAGCAGGAAAGAGGTGGATGCACCCAGATAAAGGTGGGATGTGAAAGTACCAGATTAATGGTCCTTCATTGCATCAGATGTATTACTCTGTGCTGCTAAGATCTTAAAATGATAGAAATAGGACCCAAACTGTTCTGCCTGAAATGATCATGCATAATTTATTGTGCATGACATTATAATGCCAACTAATACCATGTGCTGACTTCTCATGTTAGATAATATTTGTGAATAGTGTCTCCGTTGAGCCTTTTCTCTGTGCTCTCCCTAATGTACACATTTCAGGATAAAACAGCAACACAGAGCAGAGAGACAGCCTTGTCAATGTGCCCTTTACTCAAACATTAGAGAAAAAAAAATGTTTTCCAAGATAGCATCAAAAATTTTGAATCTTTGTATATTCTTGGCATATTGTACTGTGTATTGTCAGCCCATGAAGGTAAAGAATTTTGACAGACCCTATTTCTGTCATCACAATGCTACCAAAACTTCATTTGAACAAGACCTTATGTCCAGGGTAAATTGATCCGATAAACATTAAAAGACAGAAAACATTCACATTAAACACGAAAAGCACAAAATGAAATGTTCAAAGACAAGCAAGAACTTTGGTTTTCTCTTGAATGATCTACTAGGAAGTAATAAAACCACAGTCTATGTTATAGGATTGGTAGTTACCTGGAGCTGGCCCAACTGTATCTGTGCACTACACCTTCTGCCATAGACCCTGCTCTCCCTGCTCCAATGGAGGTGGCCATGAAAAGCATCACATACTTGTTTTCTAAATATACCAAGTGCATCTTTATCTCAGAGCTGTTCATCTCTCATTCTTTTGCCCAAGTTCTTTCCATGCCTCTGCACTGTGGTATCAGCTGAAAGGGTGCGTTTTCAGAGGTGCATGCAGGTTGTTCTACTGGTGTCTAAAGAGTCTGGATCAAGTAATCACATGACCATGCATTATTTTCATCTCTATGTAAAACTACATTGATTAATTTGGGGCCCTTATTTCCATAGTAAGTGTTCTTCATGAGGTTCTCATTACTGTCCCCGAAACCTCAAGGTTTGTGTGACCAAGAATGCATCACTTGGTAAAATCCAAGACACAGTAAGAATACATCAGAAATTCACACCTAGATAAACAAACCACAAAAGCCTGCAATTTGCTGTCCCTAGTTTTGTTTACTGTCAGCATAACGATGCCCAAATAAGGTTAAGACAAGAAGAAAAATTTCCTTCTTGGCTCACCTTTGCATTTTATTGCTAAGCCGAATGCACCTTTCTAAAATTTTACATGTTCTTTAACACTATTCATAGCTATTATATTGAGGATGACCGAGCAAAAAGGACGGATGTTTGGTAGGAAAAAAATGACATATAACCGAAAAAACAATTACGTCTGCAGCAGATGATCTTAGGTGGATTTTGATAGGACAAATACAATCTTGTCCAAATGTAACTGAAGGAATACAAATTTTGTCTGTAAAATGTTTGGAAATTATTCTCCATATCTGCTTTTATAATCCTGGAAATGTATTCCCTTTTAAGCAGCATTTCTTTCTAGAAGATTCCAGTATCTTATGCTTATGTGATAAGTAAATGAATCAGCAGGATTAATTGAAGGTGTTATAAATGGAAAAGTGTGAGGAACATCTGTGTGTGAATGTGCTAGGAGAACAGGGAGACAAGAAAGTGGGGCGCAAGTAAAATTGAGCCAGCATCTTCAGCTGCTTTGAGGTGGTTTTCTCAAATGGAGCTGTGAATCAGCAGGTTTACCATGCATCTACTTGATATTTGAGCTGGGAGAACTGAGGGTGAGGTGCTCAAAAGAAAACCAGAAGCCAATATATATATGAAATCCTTTTATCTCTCAGAGGTAGAAACCCAGGAATAAAAATAATGAATTTAATCTCCACTATCTGTACAGAATTGATTTGGGTCAATGCTTAGAAGCAGTTGGAATGGAGGAGGTTTCTTGCAAGGTAGATCATTGAAAAAAAACATAACTAACTCTAAGAAATTGGGAATCTGTGAGATGTCCATTCCCTTTCAAGAAATCTTGACACACATACATTATTGCTGGGAGGATAAGTGGATAAAACCATTTGGAGTACCATTTGTCTGGTTCTCAAACTGAAAATATATCATCTTTTTGTCTAAGAATTATTCTACTGGAACTATACTATGTGGGTTGAATTAACATAAATACATCTATTGAAGTGAACATTGCAGCATTATTTGAAAATGCACACACATGCATATGCATGCACACACACACACACACACACACACACACACACACATACACACACAACCTGTGGGCAAAATCCTAAATGGCAGTTAATTAGGAACTTTCAGTAATTCACGACACTTCTGTCCAATGTGAATATTTTGCAACTATTGGAACTAGAGAAATACAAATGTCAATGTGCTGGTAAATATGAAGACAGGATTATTTCAAATGAGAAATTAAAGTTATCATTCTCTAAATATATGAAATGAAGTGTGTTTCCCAAACATGAACAGAACTTTTATATCAGTTGAATTCCATGCAATTTATAAAGATAATGAATAAAAGGTCAAAATGAGTATATATTTCACTTTACTTACTCTAGAATGGAACAGATGGGAGTCACTCATGAAAGAAAATACTGCTTTTCTTCAGATGTCCTGCCCCTGTGAATTCTGGGATGTGACTCTTGCTCTTTCTCTTTGCCCACTGCATCTCTTTTCATAGGACACACCTCTTCATTAGTAGTCTTGATGGTCTTGAATATACAAATTTCACTGTTTTCATGGAGTCCATAACTTACTATAATAATATATTGAAACAATTTTTCAATTTCTTTGAGTTTTCATCTAGCTGCCTTTCTGAAAGGTCATGAAAGAAATATTAAGTTTACCTTCATTTAAATGAATTGTCCTGTTTTCTCCGTATCCCACTAATGTAGTCCTCGGTTTCTCTCTCTATCCTTTTACTCCTTTAATTTCTTCCCACCCTGAAGTACTATAAATATATGAGTTACTTTGACCAGATAGCTCTTGAGCATCAGCACTTCACTCAATAAAAGCATGAGTTTATTTACATCACAACTCCCATAGCTTAAGGCTGGACAAGCACACTGCAATGGGTAGAATGTGTCTACAGCACTACACACACAGCTTATCATGACACTCCAGCAACCCAAAGGTTTCCCCATGATCCACTCTCCCTTCTTCAACAGTAAAAAGCTAAACTTCCTGAAGTTGCATTTACTATAATAATGATCTGGCTTATGGTTTGAAATTCACAAGGCACTTAAAAGAAGCAGAAGTCCAGAATGGCTTTGGCATAGGTTCCAGAGTTTGCCACCTCACAGGCAGATAAATCAGTACAGTTTCATGATTACTAGAGTGGTACTAAAGTTTTGCTTCATTTGACAGTAGGTAGAAGTCTTGTTATACTCTAATTTCTTTAACATTCTGATTGTTCACTGTATATCTCTCTACTTCTTGGAATTGTAAGGTGATGATATGTTGATGCTAATATGGTGAAATAGCTGATAGTTCTCTTGCCAAATATGAACAAAAATATCAAATTCACAACCTGGCATGTATTTGTCTTGGTGAAATATTAAGCTATATATGTGCTTGCTTTTGGAAAAAAAATGTTTTAAGAGGAATATATACAAAAGAGACGAAAATGGTTCCATTGAGAAGTGGGCATTGGGAGTTTGGAATATTTCTCTCTTCTACGTTTAGCTCCAGTACTGTTTTATTTTTTAAAACCATTGTGTTAGATAATTTTATCATCCTAATTAGATACTCAATGTTTCCCTCATTTTAATTAAAAACAGGAAGATAGAAGGAAGCACGTCCTTCTGAGAAATTCCTAGATATTTCCACTTAATAACTGTCAAGACTGACTCTGCTTGCAAATCAGCTTGCTCAGAGATGCAAAGTTCCCTTGGATTTATTTTTATGTTCGAAGCAACAATAATATGTCTTGCATTTCCGTGGCCCTTTACATTTTAAAAATATGTTCAAATACATAGCACATACTCACTCCAGACACAAACAACAGCATGGAATTTATTATTGCCTCATTTTTCAGGTAAGACAAATGAATCTAGAAAATTTAACACTGTACTATGCATCGACTCTGACCATCCACTTGTGGTGAAGATGAAATAGGGGGTGAATGTGTCAGGCAACAAGAATAGCAATTTAACAAATGTGCTGTTGATATCAGCTGCAACCATACATAAGCCAGGAGGATTTACTAGGACTCAAAGGTTTGGAGAGTTGCCTTTAAGGGAATCACATTCAGAGGCTGAGACCCCAGCGTGTTTGTTTTTTTTTTTCAATTTTTGAAACAGTATTAAAGCTCCACCTTTGAGCTTGGGTTTGCTGTTTGGCAATAGCAAAGACACAACAGCCTTGACTGTGTGATATTTGCCAGATCAGGGTGAAACAAACAAAAAAATACAAATAAGGTAACTGGACCATAAGGTGCACGTGTGCATGAATGACCTGCATTCTTTCATAAGTAGCGTCAATAATTCTGAACTCCATGTGCGAAATCGTACACTGTCAGCTGTATGTTGCAGGTGAAAAATGCCTCCAGGACCGCTCAAAATCGAGCAGAATGCTTCTCCTTAAGGATAAATTGCTGAGAATCTTTTTGTTTACTCTGGCACACACTGATGTGAAATTCTGGTAAGAGATCCCACTGTTTTGATGCATAAATCAGGGAAATGGCAAGAAATTTGCATTGCTAGAAACTTTCCAACCTAGAGTCATAACTTCCTTATCATTAAATTGATCCACTGATACTTGTTTTGATTAAAGCACCAGCTAACTCATAACAGCATCTGTACTCAGTGATATAACTCGAACAAGCATAATGAATGTCTACCTTTTAATTTTTTATGAAAAGGCTTCATAATATATAATTAAGATGTTTTTTACATGTTCTGCTGATGAACCATCTGCAGGTATGACATTTAGCATCTGTACTTAAAAGTAGCCACCTGTTACATTCTGGTAATGCTGACTGTGAATCATTTCAGATAAATGGAATTTAAGATCATTTGGGCTCAGGGTTCTTCATGAATCCATCATTTTCTTGACATTGATTATTTTATTATAGGCTCTTCCATTTAGAGTTTTCAAAGTCACATGCAAGGAAATATCTAGTAAATAGCATTTGTTTTGAAGCTAGAAAACTTTTTGTATAGCAAAAGAAAAAGTATTTTAGAGAATGAATATTCTTTATTTCTTTCCTCTTTTTTAGGAAAATGATAGTTATAATTAAACTCTTTGGAGAATATACATCACTTCTAGAAAATGTCCATGTCCTGCTTCACCTAAATATAGTCAAATTTGTTCAGCTATGGGGGAGATTTTAGGGGAAGATTTTAAGAAACTGTAAATATCCCACTTTATTTTCTTATGTCTCCTTTCTTCTCTGCTAAAAGCCATTTCAGTCACCATAGGACTTTTGTCCAAAACAATTTACCATGACTTGAAAATTTAAATGAATTAATTCTCTAATGAATTAATCCAATGAAGGTTGGGAATTCATGGATAGATACCTTAACCTCCCTGTGACCTGGTTGTAAGGTTTTGAGACAAGTTTATGCTTCTTCGAAGAGTCCAAAAGGGACTGAATCTCAGACACCCTTAACTGTACTTCGCTATTAAAACCATCCTTACTGACATCTTTTTCTGTGCCTTGTTCACTGTCTCTTCAAGTATAATACCTGGGATTACTTCAGTAAGTTATTCCTGGATTTATTCTATTAAGACACATTCTAATAAGTACCAAGTAGTACCTCAGAAATCTTGGTGTCTTCCTAAGGCATCTGCATTAATTTTTATTCTTTTCCTAAAATTCAATTCAGGTATATGCCAACCTTGAGCAATAAGTTGAAAATTTTTTATTGTTGCTGTTGGCATTTTTTTTCAGTATCAGGGATTGAACTCAGGACCCTACACTTGCCAGGCAAGCACTTATTCCATTGAGCTGTCTCCCCAACCCAATAAGTTGAAAAATTATCCAAGACATTTCAAGCTGAGGTAGGGTCATACAAGAAATATAATCCTAGAGGGCACACACGATATAATCAGAGCAACAAGAGTCCACACCAAAGAGTGTATGTATTAGTAGTCAGGTCCTAAGGACTAGTGGAGTTCACAGTGTGGTTCCCCACACACAGAGTTTCTCTGTTCCTGTACCCCATTTGGTCTAAACAACTCAATTTTCGATCTTTTGCCTACAATTGTGCTGCCACCCTCTGTGAATAGGATTAGATCTGGAGCTGGTCTGCCTGATGTCATGTGTTTAGAGTGTGAGAACTTGACCACAACCTATTGTTTTGTGGTCAGAGTTGTCAAGCATATGAAACTCAACAGTCAGATCAAATTCATGTCTCAAGATAGCTTGCAAAAACAGTTTACATAAAGAACATAGGAGTTTTCTTTCATGTAAAGGTGAAACCTGCTAATAAGCTTTCTACTTGAATTCTAGAGAGAGATAGTTTTTGATGTAAAATATCATTTTTTTCTTTTTGATTAAAGAGCTTTTATTGATTTTCTATTTCTGATATAAGAAAGTATTACAAACTAGACCATTTAAAGTTAATTATCTTATAGGTCAAAGAATAAGAATACTAAAACGCATCTTGCTGAACTAAAATCAAGATGTTGGCCCAGTTGTATTCTTGTCAGAAGGCTCTGTACAAGGCTAAATAGAGTAGAAACTATTTCCTTATATTTTCAGTTCCCAAAGGCTACCCACGTTCCTTGTTTCATGGGCCTTTCTTATATGTGTAAGGCTAACACCATTATATTCCTCCAACCATTCTCTTGCCATAATATATCTCTCTAGATATACTACAGTAAGAAACATTGCCTGGTTATTAACGATTTTTGTGATCAGATTGAACTTATTTATATAATCCTACATTACATCTTCCAAGTTCCTTTGACCATATAAGGTGACATTCAATTTCACATAGGCATGAAGAGTTTGAAGGAGATGTACCTTTGTTGCTATTTAAATATGCATTGCTTTTAATGCCCTCCCCACACAGCTTTGCTCTCCAAATTTTTATTCCTTTAAGAGTCTTCTTCTCATTTCACTCTAAGTTACTGAAAATCATCTCCTATAGTGTAGAAATTCTGCAATATCAGAGATTTATGGGTCCAGCATTGCTATGTGTAGATTATACATTTCGCAGGTTTCCATTTGTAGGCAGTTAGGTGATATTTTTGCATTGAAAGACACTTGAAAGATCTTTCAAACACCTAACAAATCGCTAAGCCCAGCGATGTCTACTTTGAATGAGTCACCAGACATCTGTGATACTCACATCCAGTGAAGAACTAATGGATTGCAAGCTAAACCCAGGTCAATAAAGTGGAAAGATTTATTCAACTCCAAGCTTGATGGAGATTAGAAACATCATCCTTGACTTAGTCTTGGTTTTGTAAGAAGCAAGAGGTGGTGAACATGGAAGAAGTAAGTTCTTCACAATTCAGGAGCTCTGAGCCTCAGGCTCCATATACTGTTCACAAACTTGTGCTGTGGTTCTGTGAAATAGAATGGACAGAAGTTCTTGGTCCAAGTTGTGATGTAGTTGATCAAATCATGTCTCATGAAGAAAACAAGGTAACTGAGCCAAATGAATCTGTACTCAAGTGATTATGTGTCAGCTTATTGTGGCAGGAAGTGTCTGGATATTTGTTATATACTTTTTCTCAGTTAGTCTACAGGTCTGTTTTTGGGTGTAATACACACAGTCTTGCCCAATTTAGATAGATGGACTTCATCTAATCTACAGATGAAAAGTATAGAACAAAAAGCTAAGTAGGAAAGAGTTCCTTTTTTATGTATTCAGTACATGATTTACAGGGTCTCACTACACAGATCAGACTTGTAGTGATCCTTCCTGTTTTCAGCCACTCAAGCTCTGTCATTACAGATGTGCACCACCACACCAGTCTCATTTGCCATCTCAGCACACCCTGGAGATAGAGCTGGCACAGCAGGCCAGGGACTGAACCACTAGCCCTTGCGTTTGCCTAAGCAGGTGCTTTAATCGGCTGAGTATCTGACGAGCCCAAGAAAAAAATATTTTTTCTCTCTCTCTCTCTCCTCTCTCTCTCTCTCCTCTCTCTCTCTCTCTCTCTCTCTCTCTCTCTCTCTCTCTGTTTCTCTTTCTTTAATACTTTTATTTTTGAAAAATGGAATTCATATATTTGTGTACCTACCCCCTACATACATAATGCAGTGTCCATAGATGAGTACAGCCACTGAAGTCTGATTGAAGTTGTGCTGGCCTGAGGAAGCATCAAGCCCTTCTGTGGCTCCCTGGCTGATGTGTCCAAGAAAGAACATCTTCAACTCCACATGTTGTTGTACAACTGTAATCCCTGCACTTGGGAGGCTGAGGTAAGAGAACTGTGACTGTGAGGATACAAAGTTAGCTCCCGACTAACCTGAACTCTACATTGTAACTGCACTCCCCCCAAAAAAGAATTCTTTCTTTCTCCTATAAATGCCTGAGTGTCTCCATGTGGAGAAATTAATCTCTAACTTTAGGTTTGCACAAGAACTGCAGCAGATGACTACTTTTGTATCTACATCTTAAGGAAGGAAGACTGGACTTACACTCTGTAATTTGTAAACAAATTCTTCACAGCTCCTCCTCCAACTCTCTTTCTTATCTTGTTTTCCTTCCCTCTTTTTTTTCTGAAGGACTGAGACTAATCCAGTCACTGACATCACTTCCATTCCAAACATTCTATTCTAGTGTAGTAGAGCTGAATTAGGCCATCCCATTATGAATGGCCAAAATATATACTATAGTTTGTCAATACCCTCTCTCTCCTATCCAACTTTAGGTACTCTAAAGGTCAGGAACCATTTTCATCTTATTAGTTAATTTAACGTATCTGTTTAATCCTATTCAGATGCCTCTGGTATCTGTCTTAGTTACTTTTCTTATTGATGAGAGGAAGTACCTGACACTCAAAGTTAAAGGAGGGAATATTAACTTAGCTTATAATTTGTAGTTCCAGTCCCTAGTCAGCTGGCCCCAAGATAGAGCGGGACATGGTAGGAAGCATCACAGAGAAAAAACCATTAATGGTGGGCAGAAGCCAGTGAGAGCAGCAAGCAGCAAGTGATAAACAGCAACAGCAGCCCCCTTTCTGTCTCATATATTCCATCCAGGTTACCCTTACTCAGGGCAGGTGTGCACACACCCAGGGAGAGTATGACTAATACCCACTCCCTGCACTATGCCAAACTAATCAGTGAACTAATTTAGTAATCATACAACCTTGATCCCAGGATCACACACTTAAAGTGCAGGCACCCCTGAAAAGCCCTACTATAGTTACATGAGGCTCGATGGGAATATTTAGACATTAACCATAAAGGTATCTAGCACATTCCAAGAAAACAGCAAATGGGAATTAAGGACTGATTAAAGGACAATTACACTTGAAATACCAAAAAGAGTGACAAATGCCTCTTAATTTAAACCAATTTTATTATTTAAAAAAATGTGTACTTTGTCATTTTACCTAATTTGTACCCAGTGTTTAAAGACACAGCCAGGAAGCACAACTATAGTTATTATTATTATTATTATTATTATTATTATTATT
>PVKN010042942.1:0-10318 GCA_004027915.1 Capromys pilorides | reverse complement strand
GGCACACAAACAGCGTCCATGCAGAAAGCAACCCCGGAGACCAAGGGCAGCGTGTCCTGCTGGCCTGCTTTGGATGTGCAGAGAAGGGCATAAGAGGGGGGACCTGACACCCCGTCCGGTCCCAGCTCTGAGAAGTGTTCTGAAGGTGGCAGACAACACCCAAAAGAGAGAAGGCTGAACCTGATGGATTCCTCCTGCTTAGGGAGGCAGAAAGACCTCAGACCCCAGGAGGCCCAATTCTCACTGTTGTGTTGAGAGTCTGCCCTAAGATCAAACCTGCAAAGCCTGGGATGTCTGTTGGAGACATGGCCACTGCAGAGTGGCTGTGAACAGTGAGTGACAGAGAGAAGTGCCTCATGTAAAGGAAAGTGGGTGGTGCGGGAACCACCAGAGTGTCCTAGAGAGTGGTGGAAGGGGAAGGGAGCACTGAGGAGGAGTTTTACCCTGTGCCTGTGTCAGGGCTCACTCCGGTGAACTTCTCAACCACGAAGTGTGCTCAAATGTCTGCCATCACAAGTGCATCCATTATTCCACTTATCCCTCTTCTCCTTCTCCTCCTCCTCTTTTTCCTCTCCTCTTCCTGGTATTTTTACTCCTAATTAACAAATGGTAACATTTTGGGTGATATTTGCTTCTGATTCTTTGTAAAGCAAAAGAGGAAATTGTCATGCGTCTCTTTTGATCCCTCCCCCAGTTTAAACAGTGATTCTCCTGAGGAGATCAGAATTAAACAGGACTAAAGCAAAGCTAGGATTTAGTGAAAAGAAGGCATATTTCTACTTCCTATGCCACTTGTGCCTCTCCTGCCTTTTGGTCAGCCAGTAGCTAACACTGTCTCCTGTGCTCCAAGCCCTGCACCACTGCGTCTTCACAGCACTGAAGAAAGAGGCGGAATTTCCTGCCCTCTTAGAGCAGGGAGGCAAGACCCACAGTGGCTGTGGCCAAGATGCACAGGCTGGGCCTTTGAAATGGTGCTGTGAGGGCTAGGCAGTGGCCTCTGTAGGAAAGGGGCTGAGGGACAGTTTGTGAGATGTGGTTAGTCACAGGAGTAAAGTTGGCATGGGGTATGGCTGACAGAGCAGCCACTGCCTGGACAAGGAGCTGGTATGCAGTGGGCTGAATAAGCGCTGAATAACAGGCTGGTGTGGATTCTGCCCCTAGGCTCCAGCACTGGATTTGAAATAGGAAAGGACACATCCAGGTCGCCTACAGGCTGGGGTGGGTCAGACATAATCCTGGATGTCATTTCCCCCTCGCTGCACTGGGGCTCTCGGAAACTCTGGCCCAGTCAAGCTACGTTAACCTCCGGTGCATCAATAAAACATTTATAATGCAGGACGGATCACATGGATTCCCCTATGTTCTCTAGGATTCCCTTTAGCCCAAGCAGAGGGAGAATGGCTTTCAAGTGCACAAAATGCTCCCAGTGTCGGCTAATAAGTCAGCCAAGTGTAGTAGGCATTAGAGAATCTTATGAAGTTTTCTCGACTCCAACATCTTCAGAGTCACCACCAAAGCTCCAGAAGATTCTCCTGCAGAAGGCAGAGTCCTTGTTGCTGAGAACTTGTCTTATGGTGCACCCTGGGCTTCTGCCTTCAGAGAGTGGGTCACTGGTGGCACCTCAAGTAGTGTCTGGTTCCCCAGTGCACAGGTGTACCATCTGCCATGGTGGTGGGCAGAGGTGTGCCTGAGGCTTCCCTTCCATGGTGCTGTGTCAGTCCCAACCCTAATGCTGGGCCATTAGAAATATGTTTTCTCTCAGGACACCCAAGGTAGAGTTGTCACAGTGAAATGGCGCCCCAGTCAGACAGCCCAACTGGAACAACATGCCACTCCTGCTGGGTCCTTGAGCAGATGGCTACAAGGAGCTCACCTCACCTTCATGGAGGACCTGTGGCATCCTCTGCACTCTGGATGTGGTAGCAGGGGGGCAGGGGAGAGGGGCTGCAAGGCACCCCAAGCTGGGGAAGGAGACCAAGTTACTAAGTTCATTTGTTGACTCAACCTGGAACCTGGAGGTGTGGGAAAAGGGATCCACCATTCTCAGAAAGAACAGAGAGGTCAGACAGGAAGGAAAACCGGAATTGCCCTGCAGAGCCTTGCAGGGGCCTGGTGATGGAAGGGGGCTGGCAACCACAGGTGACGTGCTGGTTGCAATGGCGGGGAAGTATCCCCATTTATGCCCATGGGTGTGCATGTGACCTGGGGATCAGGCGGAGGCTGCTGTCAGATACTGTCAGGTAAACACCACTTTCTGCACGCACCAGAATCGGGAAGTAAGAACCCAAACACCATTCGCTTTGACAGCCTTAAGCTAAAGGGAAGTTAAAGAAAACCACAGTCTTATTTCAGCAAACTGAGTA
Organism: Capromys pilorides; assembly: GCA_004027915.1. NCBI lineage: Eukaryota > Metazoa > Chordata > Mammalia > Rodentia > Capromyidae > Capromys > Capromys pilorides. Next base: position 7,955 of record PVKN010042942.1, on the reverse strand, counting down.
GAGGAGTAGTCACTGCGGAGAGCTGGTCTAAACCTCCCTGGAGTGAGTGTCCCTTTTTTACTTGTGGTAGAGAGGAGCAGAAGAGCAAAGTGTGGTTTGACTAGTTTTTTTGAGGAAAAATTATCTTGAGATTGCAGAGAGAGATGTCCATTACAAGATGATTTTTTTAATTTAAAAAAAGGAAAACTGGTGCAGATTTATCGCCATCCTTATTCAGTGTGTATTTGTTTGTTGTTTAGAGTTTTAATTGCTTTTTTCCCTTGTTTTTCTTGCCATGCTGGGGATCCATGCCAGGCAATCCAGCTCAACTTGGCTTCTAGTGCTAAGGATGGACCCCAGCGCCCCAGGTCTGCTAATCACATTCTAGCCCTGAGCCCAGCCCATGCCCAGTGTGGTCTCCTTTGCAAAGCATGTTATGGGAAAAAATATGTTCCACCTCGTCCTCGGGGAACATTGTCAGCTGACAGTGACAGCGCTCTCTGAAGCGCCTATTCCTGTCTCCATCCCCCACCTTGGGTCAGCCAGCCACAGGGCTGTGTCACGGAGGCTGTGGGTTCTATTGGCGCCTGTGGTGAGCACTAGTGACGAAAGGCAGCTGATTGAGAAGCCCTAGACACTTTCACAGACGCATCTCCAGCCCCCAGATGAGGTGAGATGGCCTCGCTTATCCACAGGGTCCACTGAATCATCTGTGACCCTCACCTCAGGGAAATCACAGAAACAGACATTGGAATTTACATTTGGGGAACTTCTGTGTCTATGGACAGATACTTGCAAAAGCCTGAACAAGAGCACTGTGCCTGGAAATCAAGCAACGATGGCTAGGGTTTCTGAACAAAGGTAGAGAAAACAATAGTCTACCTTTGGGAACTGGAAAGCAAGCTGCCCTATCTTTTCATGCTTTGTGATGAGGACTGTAGACAGAAACGTGTGTGATGGCTGAGGACAGGACACCCCTCACTCAGCCTAACGCAAGTATTGGAGGAAGCGCTCTGCAGGAGACTCCTGGGGTCGAGGTCCAACGTGTCCCTGACAGATTGCTGTCAACCCCACAGGCCACTGCTGACTGAGATGAAGAACACGCAGGGCCTTGCTGTCAGATCCACTTCATCAGGAAATATATCTGTCATAGCATGTGTATAAGAGTTCTGTGTTCTTGGCTTTAGTCTTCTAGATATTTATCGGTCATTTTTGGCCAGAAGCCCGGCAGGTCCTTAAAGATCTGCCACCGTGAAGCCTACCCACCCTCACATCCAAGCCCTTCTCTGACCATCAGTGGGCACTGTGTGTGAGGCAGGCTCTTTCTGGGTAGGGGAGGCAGACAGAGCCCCAGAGGGGGACATGGGCTTCCGTCTACCAGAAGAGCAAACACAGGTGCCACACGAGTGGCCTACATGCTGTGGGCACCTGGCGTGGTCCCTAAGGCATCACAGCACTTCATCCTACACTGTGGCTGTGACAACCTGATTTCACTGCCTGTGACATGTTTATATCATGTGGTCCAATAAGATCAGTGAGGAGTTAGAGCTGATCAGCAAAGGTTTTCATAGCTAAACTGGGGGTCCCATCCCAGTAGCTGAACTGCAAGGACAAACCAGCCTGCAGAGAAAGCCAACTCATTTAGAGTGTAGACAGTGTGGACACTCAGATATGTGCTTTGAATGGGGAGGGAGGCGGACTGAGGCACGACAAATGCCGCTGTTTCCATAACCAACCACTGGAGTTGAGTGTTTACTAATGTTTATAATATAAAGTATTCCCAAGAATCACTAAAATAATACAAGCTTTCTTTTTTTTTTTTTTTTTTGGTGGTACTGGGGATTGAACTCAGGACTTTGCGCTTGCCAGGCAGGCACTTCTTCTACTGAGCTATCTCCCCAGCCCCTTTTCATTGAAATGTGTGTTCACCTTTTAGAAAGACTGTCCCTGGCGTCTGACTTCCTTAGGTCTCACCATGCTGTATTTTTAGGCCAGTCCTGGATTATGCTGTTTTGATGGGGAAAGCTACAGGGACACATGGCTAGGTTTAGGTGTGACTGTGCTGTGCCCTGGCTCTGTATGTGGGAGCCTGCAGGAGACCCCTGCAAGAGATGTGTTCACTCTTAACCACCGAAGGATATAAAGCCAGTGAAGCAGAAGCAAGTTCAAGGCAGAGTGGAGAGCATACTGGGGAGAAGGTGTCACACGGTCCAAGTCCCCAAGCTGAGTCCCAAGAGGTTCAGAGAGAGGGGGAGATGTCCGCACTCCTGGCCCAGTTGCTTTTCTTGAGTAATAATCATTATAAGAGGTAACCTGGACTGAGCACCAGTCAGGTGCCAGTTCTAGGCCTCTTGCATACACCTGTGTCATCCCCAAACTTGGAGAACAGAGCCAGAGCACTATTAAAAAGATTGATTCCTTTCCAAGTCGTTCACTCTGGGAAGGGCCCCCCCCCCCCTTTCCCCGTGTTCACAGGTAAGTGCAAGGCAAGAGACAGGGCTACCCAGCTCCTCACCAGCCCAGAGTCAGAATCAGGAGAGGTTGTTCCTATCCTGAAATAGCCTGCATCAGGGAGGGCTTTCTGTCCCAGGACTTGCCTCCAGCTCAAGGCCACGGCCCCATGCCCAAAGAATGGGAGTCACACCTGCCTCAGAAATGCCCCTGAGCAAAGGGGTGTTAGATTCTGAGAGCTGAATGGCAGAATCAGTGTTGGGCATCTGGCAGAGCCTAAACCAGATTTAGCACACAGCGACTGAATGTCAAAAATATAGCCATGGTCTGAGAACATCATACTAATCCAATTGACACCGGATATCACAAAGATGTGGAACAACACCTCATTACCTTGTGAGATACGTGGCTGAGCTGCGGAGTGGGAACCGCAACAATCTGAAGGTGTTTGAAGCTCTTGAAAGCTTCGAAAATGCTCACTGTGCTCACACGCACAGAGCAGCACTGGGCCCTATCTCTGAGCTGTTCTGCCTGACACCATCCTCACAACTGGAATGAAGTCCAGGCTTGCTGAGCAGTTTTGGAGGTGATGTGAGTTAGAGGGAAATGATTAACCTAACAGATAACAAAAATAATTCATCTTGGTTAACAAGAAAATAGGCAGGTGGAACTTGAGAAGGGTACACTGTCCCAGCCTGCATCGAGATAGGATTTCAGAATCTCGGCTGAGAGTATTTCAGGTGAGAAATCCTGAGGGACTGGCAGGCCCTGGTGACATGGCCATGACAGTACAGCTCAGCCTCCCACACAAGAGCCTCCTTGCACACATTTGTGCATTCATGCACATGCACTCATGCCTAAATATTCCTGCCACCAACTCATTCCTGCACCATAGTCATCAAAGCAAGGCCTTTGTCATTGGCTGGTGGCCATCTCACCGCTCCCCAAGCCTCGAAGCTGTGGCGTTACATTCAGTTCTGGGCACCATGTCTCAAGGTGATGCATCAAAGAGAGCTCCAAAAAGAGGGGCTGGGCTGGAAGTGTGGGGGCCTGGGGCTCTGGACTAGCTGAAGCAGCTGGGACCCTTATCCTCAGAAGCTGGGGTCCAGTGGCATGAGGGGTCCTCTCACAACAGGGCTGCAGCGAGGCTAGCAGAGCCCAGTCAGTGGGCCTGGGGGCTGCCACACTGGATTCCTGCCACACTGGGAGATAGGAAATGAGCAGGAGATGACAGGCAGCATTAGGACCATTCTCTACACACATATAGTACCAGGTGCATTTCTTTCTATCAAAAAATGGATTCCTGTAGCTAATCAAGGTCATAGATATTTTTATCATCCATTCTTCATTGGGAAAGGAGGTCACGAATAAATTCTAGAAACACTGCCTATTTCAACATTGGACATTTCCTGTATGCAGAAGTACAGGAAATTGCCATATTTGCAGAATCAGGGTTTGTGGACCACACAAGCCTGGTGCTTCCCCATCTTGGTGGCTTTCAGCCACCTCCACCTTCAGCTGCCTCAGTTGCCTCTGCCCTTTGCATGTGGCCAGAGGACAGTATACCAGGATGACACTGGACCAGTGTTGAGAGTGAAGCTCCATCACATAGCTGTTCGCGTCCATATGGAGCCTGAGTATCCTCAGCTCTTCCTTGGCCTGCAGTTGTGACATGGGATGTGTGGCGGTGGTGAGCCCCAGCTGTTTATGCTGACCTGTTCTCAGGCCCGTGCTGACATGTTCCCAGCAGCCACATGACCCCAGGACCTCTCTTATATGCAGAATGGAGGTTACAGGAGAAAATGAATATTTATGGGCCACATACAGTAAACAATGAATAGTTTGTATCTATTTTTTTTTTAAACTATGAGCTTTCACACTGAAATGAAAATTAGTCTCTAGTAGGTCTGGCCTTTCCCATGAAACAGCATGAAGTTTAGGTTGGAGGATAAGGAGCAATGTTATAGACCCTCACATTCCTGCTTCCTATGCCCCCAGGTTGCCCGGCTCATGGAGATGGGATTTTCCAGAGGTGATGCACTGGAAGCCCTGAGAGCTTCAAATAATGACCTCAACGTGGCCACCAACTTCCTGCTGCAGCACTGACAGTCCAGCCTGGCACCAGAGGACAGCGATGCAGTCCCCAACCCCGCAGGCTCTGGTGCTGATTCACACGTGGAGGGAGGGTGGTCCTTAACCCCAAGTTGGTTCCATTATAGTATCAAAATAAGTTTGCCGTTAAATTAGCATGTATTTTTTATCTTTATTTTTTTATTGGGCATTTTCCTAGGTTGGCAGATCCTCACTCATTCCTAATGTGTTCCAAAGTGTTAAATTCACAGACTGTGGCAGCAGCTAAGTGATCCCTTGGATGGTCACTGCTGTTGTCACGTTCCTCACGTCCCTGTGGTGCCCTGTGCCACAGACCACAGACCCACCTGATCCTCAGACTATGGCGGAGAAAGGGCACCACTACTTCAGAGAGGATGCATCACCTTGTGGACTTTTTAGTCACTGCTTTTTTCTCCCGGCATTGTGTTCCCCACCCCTGGCTTCCCAGGGGCTACGCAGTCTCCACCAGGCCTCAGGTGGAGAAGCAGGAGCTTGGCCTGGCTTCACACTGGTCTGGTTGGCTCCAGTCCAGGGGATTTCCCGACTCCTTACCCCACTTCCATTCAGAACAGTAGTAATAACCAAGTTCAGACTGGAGGTTCTGGAATACTCTGTGACAGCTGGGGTTAATTTTGCTCAAGAATCCAGAATTAGCCACTTGGGCTAAGGGGGAAGTGGAACTAAGAGAAGACTTGCTTCCTGGAGTCTGGCAGCTTGAGCAGATGGGGCAGCGAAGGCTCCTCTGGGCTCAGCCCCACAGAGAAGGGAAATGCTTTTCACTGCCGTTCTGATGTGGGGCCACCCTGGCCCAGGCCTGCTCCCCCGCCACAGAGGCGCAGTCAGGGAGCAGGTGACAGGCCCACTGTGGGCGCACACAGCTCTGGAGCGAGTCGATGATCACAGTGTCAGCAGAGTGTGCGACTAGTGCATTCCTCGAAAAGAGCAGCAATGTATCAAATTGATGCAAATTTAGATGTGTGATACTTCAATAAAGTTTTTAATGTGTTTTACTTTTCTATATTTGTTATTGGAGTTCTCTAAATAAAACCTCGTTCTAGGCAGTTCTGCCAGAGAGCGGGGGAAAGACTGGCTCACTCATCTTTCTACAGAAGACCCAGAGCTTCTCAGGGCAGCTGCGGCACTTCTGGCCCCATGTTGACCGCAGCTGTGCTCCCCAGGCAGGGGTGTCTGTCACAGTGCCAAAGCCTGGAGCCTCGGGAGCCACACACCACCCAGGCCATCGGGCTTCCCAAGCCCAGCCGGTCCCAAGCATCCAAGCTGACTTGAGCATGAGTTTCCAGGTTCACTCCTGTGGCACAGCAGGTAGTCATGGAGACTGCCACCTCCACTCACTGACCAGGGCACAGCCAGGGTGAAGCTCACACCCTGTGCCTCCCTAGGCCAAGAACAGTGCACTCAAACATAAGCACCTGCCAGATTCCTTGTCACCTTCCCATAGCAACACGCGCGTGCACACACACACACACACACGACCAAGCACAGGTGGTAACAGAGTGGGGAGCCAGCAGCCCCAGGTAAAGCTCACAACTGAAAAGGGTTGAGGATGCCCACCCGAATGTGGTCACATTTCAGATCTCCTCGGTGAGCCTCTAATTGAGTCTAGAGAGAGGAGACTTGAGGGTTGAATTTGGGGCACAGCAAGGCAACACATTGGAGGCTCTCCGCTACTGTCAGCTCCCCCACCGCACCTCCCCTCCGTGGCCCCTTCCCCCATGTCCTTGCCCTGCATTGCCAGCTGTTGTCCTTCCACCGCCACCCCTGATCTTGACAAATGCAGCCTGCCTTTCCATTCCCACGCACATCTGTGATGAATTCCTGGGTTCCCAGAACTGGCCTCCCCAGGCTTCCTGCCAGTAGCAACACAAACTGCAGCTGCCCGGTACAGAATATGGAATGCCCAAGAATGCCCACATCTCTTGCCAGGAACCCCGAAACCTTTCAGGCTGGAGGCACCTCCACAGGAAGATCTTGCCTCCTGACACATAGAGGGGGTCATCAGTGAGTCATTTAATCCAGGGTCCTAAGATCTAGAAAAGACTCGGGCTTTTGAATTTGTGCAGGGGTAACTGATGGGTTTTATTTTTAAACAAGCAGATTCCAGACTGAATTGAGAAGAGGGGAAATATCTAGTAAGTAGCCGCTTTTGAGGGTAAGGAGAGACCACACCAGAAGGGGGAAACCAGAGAACTAGAGGACTGCAGGTTTGCCCTAGTGAACTTGAGTGTTTTCTGGGTCCGTGAGTGTATATCCCTACAGTTATTCTTCACTGAAATGGAAGTGCCTGGCCAGCAAGATAGCTCAGCAGACTAAGCACCTGCTTAGGCAAGTGCAGGGACTAGGGTTGGGTCCCCAGCACATGCTGTGCTGGCCCTGCCCCCAGGCACACTGAGCTGGCCACCTAGTCTGGGTGTGGGGGTGCATGCCTGTAATCTCAGCACTGGGGAGGCTGAAACAGGAAGATCACTATTAGTCTGAATTGCATAGTAAGACCCTGTACCAAATATACCTAAAAAAATAAAGTGTCTAAAACTATAAACGTAGACCTTTTTCAAACAGCAAGATTGAATCATACAATTTATGAGAATCGGGCTCCACATCCCCCTATGACATAGGTTTCTATAAAGCAAAAGGTTAAGAGCACCAGACTGAGGTTGGTAGCCCCACGTAGAGCCTGAGTTCTGAAAGTGAGATTGCCCATGTGAGAAAGCTATCCTATCCAGAATCATAGGAATTTCTAACCTGCTCGATACCTGTGTCTAAGGCAGAAACAACCACAAGGGTTTTTTTTCTTCTTCTTTTTGAGACAGGGTCTCACTACGCAGTTCATGCTGGCCTTGAGCTCACTTTTGTAGCCCAGGCTGGTCTCAAACTCGCACTGATCCTCCTGCCTCAGCCTCCCAAGTGCTGGGATTACAGGGGTGCACCACTATGCCCGGCTACAAGAGCTATATTTTAATGATGGAAACTGAAAAGAGGCAGGTCATAGAGCGACACCGTGGCTGCTCTGGGGAGAAGGGACGAAGCAAGATGGCTGCCGCTATGGAGAGAGGAAAAAGAGTTGAGAGAGCCTGGCTCCTTGGGGGAGCTGGAGGAGCCAGCAGCAGGCAGCACAGTGGGGGAGCTGAGCATGCGCGGGAGCACAGGGGCCACCTGACAGCCGGTTCCCGAGGACAGGAGCTGGAACATGAAGAAAGTGAGAAAGCAGAGGTGGTGGAAATGGAGGCAGAGGAGGCCCAAGGACGGAGACTCTGAGACCCAGGCTCAGGAGCACTGTGAGCAGGAACTGTGAGGACAGGTAACCTGGGAAACCAGGAGGGACCCTCGGGCGTCCCGGAAGCAGAGGGAAGAGAAGGTCGAGGGAAAGATGTTGAGCAAAATCAAAGAGGCTCAGA
>PVKN010042941.1:0-10314 GCA_004027915.1 Capromys pilorides | reverse complement strand
ATAATTGTACTGTCAATTTGTGCTGGTCTTTTGAAAGGGGCAGTTAATGCTTACAAATTTTTTATTCTTTCTAAAAAAATTTTTACAACTTTTTATTATTGTTTTGCTTTTCCTTTAAATCAATCTTGCACATTTATATCTGGTAATCTGAACAACTAATTTGAAAATAGTATCACTCAATACAGCAACCATTGTTGAATTTCTATTACTTTGTTCAGTGAAATTTTGTAACATTTCAATTGTTCCTTTTTTCTGTCACTATTTTCTATTTAAAAACTTAAAAAAGAAAAATAGTCTATCTTATCTTTGGTGTACAGTTTTGACCCACTTGCCAATGATAAAATAACTTAATGTGCTTGGAGTTATTTCCACTTCCTTTATTCTGTTCCATTGAGCCACATGATTATTTAATGACCAATGTGAGTACCATGCTATCTTTATTACTGTAGCTTCATAACACAATTTGAAATTCCAGATCATGATGCTTCCTGCTTTGCTCTTGTTACTCACAAAGGCTTTAGTTTTTGCCTTTATGGTGCCATAGGACTTTTAGCATTTTGAGGAATACTATTGGCATTTTGATTTGGATTTCATTGCACCTATGTGTTAGTTTTGGAAGTATGGACATCATGACTGTATTGGCTCTGACTACCTAAAAACCAGAGATAGCTTTTCATTCTCTGGTGTCCTCTTAGAGTTCCTTTTTTATGGTGCTGTAGTTTGTTGGTTGGTTTTGGGTTTTTTGTTTGTTTGTTTTATTTTGCCTTTTTTTTTTTTTTGTACAAGTCTTTCACTTACTTGGTTAGGTTGATTTTAATCATCACATTTTCTCAGTGCTACTCTGAATGGTATTATTTTCATAATTTCCTTCTCAGTGTGTTCATTATGGAGGCACGGAACTCTTACCTTTCATGTCCTGATTTGTATCCTGCTACATTGCTGAAGTTGGTTGTTAATTCCAGGAGTCTTTCAGCAGAATTTTTAAATCCTCTGCGTAGAAGATCATGTTGTATGCAGATAATGGCAATCTGACTTTTTCTTTGTCTGAAGTTGTTTTCTTATCTCTTTTATCTCTGTTTCTTGCCTGATTGGTCTGGCTAATGTTTTGATGTGTAGGTTGAACAGGAGTGGGAGTGGTGGCAATCACATCTTTGTCTTTCTCCTGATTTTAGAGAGAAGGCTTTCAGATTTTTTCCATTTAATATGATGTTGGCAGTAGGTAGGTTTTCCATAAATGGCTTTTATTATTTTGAGATTAGGTCTTTCTGTGTAATTTTCTTCAGGGTTTTTATTATGAATGGATGTTGGATTTTTGATGAAGGTTTTAATGAGATGATCATATGATTTTTGTTTTTGTTTCTCTTTATGTGATAGATTGCATTTATTGATTTGAGTATGTCCAACAATCCTTGAGTCCCTGGGATGAAACTTAATTGGTCATGATATATGATCTTCTTGCTGATTTGTTACTTTTTGTTTGCCAATACATTAAATATTTTTGTATCTAAGTTAAATAAAGACATTGGCCTATATGTTTCTTTTCGGATTGAGTCCTTGTCTCATTTTGGATGCAGGGCACTTCCAGCTTTCAGTAATGATTTTGGAAGTACTGCTTCCTTTTCAATTTTATTAAAGAGTTGAGGAGTGTTGGCATTAGATCTTTCTTGACATTCCTGAAAATTTAGCCATGAATCCACCAGTATCTGGGCTTTTCTCTGTCCGAAGGTTTTCAAGTACTTCTATTGTATTACCTATTATTGGATTATTTGGGGTTTTTTAACGTCTTCTTGATTCAGTTTTGGTAATTTGTATGTATCTAATAATCTTCCATGTTTGTGAACTCTCCTCTTTATTACTGTGCATGTTTGTGAAGCAGTTGCTGATAATGGTTGGGATTTCAGCTGTGTCCATCGTGGCTTCACCTTTCTCATACCTAATTCCATGGATCAGAGTCAGTTTTTCCCTTTTCAAGTAAGATTTTTTTCCCCCTGTACTCTAGGGCAGGAGCTATAGGGTGTTCAGAGTCTGACTACTAGATCAGACTCATAGTGATCTGCTTGTTTTCAGCCTCCTGAGAGCTGGGATTACAGGGGGTGCATCTCCATGCCTATTCTCAATTGCTTTCTCAGCATGCCCCAGGGGCAGGGCTGGCACAGCAGGCCTGGGGATTGAACCCCCAGCCCCTGAGCCTGCTTGCAGGTGCTTTAATCCACTCAGCTATTTTTTTTTTTTTTTGGCCCCTTCTTTTTGTGGGGGGAGGGGTGGTGCTAAGCTTAGCTAAGGATTTTTCTGTGCTGTTTATTCTTTCAAAGAACACCTCTTTGAGCCCAGCGTGGTGATGCATGCCTATAATCCCAGCACTTGGGAGGCTGAGGCAGGAGAATAGATGTGAGTTCGAGACCAGCCTGAGCTACAATAGTGAGCTCAAGGCCAGCCTGAACTGCTCAGTGAGACCCTGTCTCAAAAAGGCAAAGAACACTTCTTTGATTCATTGATTCTTTGTATTGTCTTTTTAGTTATTTCATCGATTTCTACACTGATCTATGTAACTTTCTTCTTTGTACTAGTTATGGACTCTACTTCTTTTTTTCCAGGACCTTCAGGTGTATCATTAGTTAATTCACTTCGACTCACTCTGTTTTTCTGACATGGGCATTCACAGCCTCTTAAGGCTGCTGTCGTGTGTCCATTAAGTTCTGGTATGTTGTATAGGCATTATTGTTTAACTCTGTGTGCACTCTTATTTTTCTTTTGATTTTTTTTCTGTGACACACTGATTATTCAAAAGTATGTGGTTTAATTTCCATGTATATGTATAGTTTCTGTTGCCGCTGAGTTCTAGTTTTATTGTACTATGATCTGATAATACGCATGGTCTGATTTCTATTTTTCTGCATTTACTTAAGCTTGATTTATGAATCAGTATTTGATCTATTTGGGATAAAGTTTCATGTGCCAGGACAATGTATATTTTGTTGCTGTTGTGTGGAATGTTCTGCAGGTAACTACCAAGGTTATTTGTTCAAAGGTTTGGTTTACAAACTGATTTGTTGAGTTTTGTCTAATTGACTTAACTATTTGCAACAGTGAGATATTGAGATCCCCCACCAACATCATGTTCTTGTCTATCTGATCTTTTATGTCCAGTAGTACTAGTTTTATGAAATTGTATATACTGTTGTTCAGTGCATAGATGTTAACAATTGTTGTGTCTTCCTGTGGGATTGCTCCTTTAACTAAGAAGTAGTGACCTTTCTGCCTCTTTCGATCAGTTTTGGCTTGAAGTTGCATGAATATAAGATAGCTACACTGCTTGTTTTGGGGTTTGTGTTTCACGGACTATTGCCTTCAATCCTTTAATTTTTACCCTTTGAGTTTCTTTTGAGTTAAATGTGTTTCTTGCATAGAGCTGGATTTTATTTCTTGATCCATTTTGCCAGTCTGTATCTTTGTTTTTGAAATGTATTTAGTAAAGGATCTACAGGGTCTCACTACACAGATCAGACTCATAGTGACCCTCCTGTTTTCAGCCTCCCAAGAGCTGGTATTATGGGCACGTGCCACCACACCCAGTCTCATTTGCCATCTCAGCATGCCCCAGAAGGCAGGGTTGGCACAGCGGGCCTAGGATGACCCCTGATCCCTGCAACTTGCTTGAGCAGGTGCTTTAGTCTGCTGATAATCTGTGTCTTTTGTTTGGGGATTTCAGATTATTACTGAAAGGTATTATTTATTCCTGTCATTACATTAGTTTCCTGTTGCTTAATTCCTTATCTGCTCACTCTACCTTGTGCATTTCTTCAGTTGGGCCTTTTGGCACTATTACCTTCATTGTCGCTTTCTAGGATATGCTTGAGAAATTTTGGGAGTGTTGGTAGAGTGGTCATAAGTTTCTATATTTGCTCTTTGTCATAGACATATCTCATTTATGCATCAATTTTAAAAGATAGCTTTGCAGAATACAACAATCTGAGTTGGAAATTGTTTTCTTTTAGAGCTTAAAGCAAAGTCTCTTGGCTTTTAAAGTTTTGATGAGAAGTACATTGTAAATCTAATCTGTTTTTTAGCAGTGTGATTTGTTGCTCTTTCCTAAAAGTTTTTTTAATTGTTTGTTTGTATTTGGTACAGGGTCTCACTTCACAGCTGTAAGAGTTTTTAAGACTTTGGTCTTGTGTTGGACTTCTGAGATCTTCAATATCCTGTTATCATGGAGAGGTTCTTTTCTGATTGTCACTATTTGGGGGTTCTACATGCTTCACTTATGTGTATGTTATACTCTTTTCCCATATTTTAAAATTTTTCTGCTATCATGTCTATAAACATGTTTTTATGCCACTTGTACTGTTTTTAGATTTTTCACTCAGTCCGATTAATCTTAGCATAATCTTCTTTGAGATCTATGGAATCCATCTTTCATGCTTCTAAGGTATCTTTAAATAACTGCTCACCAGCAACAGCACTGTCTCTTAGTTCTGGTAGTCTGTCCTCATATGAGTTGTTTCTGTTGTCCATAATTTCAATAGAATTTTTTATATCTTGAATTTCAGCATACTCAAGTATACTACCAAAGGTCTCTAATTCTTTTCTATCCTGGAAATTCATGTTTTCCATTACTTTAGTAGCTCAGTAACTATTTATTAGTTTCTTCTGCATGCTTGCTGATCATTGCACTTAGTAGAATCATTATTTGTTTAGTTATACCATCTTTGAACTTGCCAAGAACTTTACTGATTTTTAAAGAGCCTTTTGTGTTATCCTTTTGAATTTGGCCACTTGGCTTTTGATTTCCTCCCCTTAGATGCCCAATGGGTTGACTTCAGGGGATTTGGGAGTTTTGGGATACTTTTCTTTTCATGTTTCTATGTTTGTTTTCTGTATTGAAGTTTGTGGATTAATTCTGGTGGAAGACTTTGTTGTTAGTATGGAGACCTCTTTAGTGTCTTCTTTGTGGCTGAGGAGATAGCTCAGTAGAATAAGTGGTTGCCTGGAAAGCACAGGGTCCTGAGTTCAATCCCATTGGTATTGGATAAAAGTAATAGAAAAGACCAAACAAGAAAAGGAGAAAAGCAAACAAACAAATTAAAAAACAAAAAGAGACCAAATAAAAGGAAGAAAGGAAAAAATAAGGAAAAAAATAAAAGAGACAGAGGGAAGAGAAAGCAAAAACCAAAAAGGAATAAAAAAAATTTAACGAAGCAAACACACACACACACACACACACACACACACACACACACACACACACGAAAAACAAGAAAAAAGAATTGCAAAATAGTTCTCTATTTCCAAAGGAGTGGTTTCTCTCTAGGTCCTGCAGTCTTGGAATCCAGCCAGTCACATTCCTTTCGGCCCAGGCGGTCCTCTCTCATCCCAGCAGGCCTACCAGAGGGTCCTCAGTCCATGAGCCCCAGACTGTGGCCATTATCCAGACCAAAGCGCATCTCCCTCACACTGGTCCATGGAAAAGCGACCACACCTCTGGTCCCCACTAAGTGTAGGCAGCAGGATGGTAGCTCAAGCAGATTGCTGGACTCAGTGTTAGCATTTTCAGATCCAGCTACTCCTGAGAGCCACATCTACTGGGTCTGACCTTCTGGGATGGAGTGTGGGTCCCTTTGTCCTTCTGGCCTGAACCTGAATTTCTCATAGGATCTGTGCCCAGCCCTCAGTCTCTCAATATCTGTCTTCTCCAGTTGTCTCTCACCTCGTCACTATGGTAGCATGCCCCTGGAAATCCTAGCATGAAGCTGTATTGTACTTGTATCGCTTAGTCTGCATAATCAGTCTCTTCCCACAGTGCCACCTGATTAAACTGTCTCTGGCAATATGATGGGTACTGAACTAGCTTACTTCTTTGACTCTACCCTTCCATAAAGGAATCTTTCTCTATGACAGCTGTGGCACCCAGAGTTCCAGGGCCAGCTCAGCATGTGGTACTGGGAATGGAGCCCTGATCTTTGGGCTTGCCAGGCAGGCATTTAGATCACTGAGTATCTCCCTAGCCGCTGAATGCCATGAAAATTTCTCCCATGAATGCTCTTGGTTTTAGTTTTATCAGCCTTATATGAATTTTGTTACGTTTATTTCTTGGTATCTAGTATGCTTTTTCATACTACTACAAATTACAATGTTTTTAGATTTAATTTCTCAAAATTTTGAGGTTAATATATGGAAATAGTCTTGGGTTTCGTCTACTTTCTTTCCATCTTATGACTTTGCTAAGGTCGCCTAGAAGTAGTAATAGCCATTTAAGAATAGACTCCTTGAGATTTATTGCAAGCATCATTATGTTGGGTGTAGTAAATGACAGTTTCAATTTGTATGCCATTTGTCTTTGTGCTGTGCCTTGTTATACTGATTGCAACCATTCATCAAGATGATGCTTAAGGAAGCTATGAAGATTAGACATCACTGCCTCATCAGTGATCTCATGAGGCAAACATCTCAGATCCAAACGATAGCATTACTCCTGATTCCTTTTTTCTTTAAACTCTAATAGTCTATTTTCTATTCCTATAGATTTTCTTTTTCAAAATATTTTACATAAATGGAAGTATGCAATCTGTGGTTCTTTGTGTCTGATTTTTCTTCACTCAACAAGATGTTTTCAAGGTTTATCTATTTCATGATATGTTTTGGACTTTGATCTCTTTCGATAGTGGCATAATAGCACAATTTCAGGAATATAATAGTTTTTGTTTATCCATTGTCTCAGTTACTCTTCTCTTGTTGCTGGGACAAATACCCAACACCCGAGATGAATAAAGGAAAGGTTTAACTTTTACTGGAGATTTCAAGTGCATACACAGCTGGTTCCAAGACAGGGTAGCACGTGGCAGAGAGCAAACTTTCATGGTGGCAGCAAAGTGTAAGAGAACAAATGTGAGGAGCAGGAGCAACATTGGTAGCAGAGAGGAAGTTCGTCTCCTTAAGTTGCATTGAGGCTATCTGCCCCAGGCAGGGTGTAGTATTCATACTCATAATCCCAGAAGCACTCACACTCATAATCCAGGTGGATCAGGAGTTAATCACAAACTCTAGAAGTCTGCCCACTGCATGAGGCTTTGAGGGGACAACTAGACACAAACCGAAACATCCATTCATAAATTATTCACATTTGGACCCTTGACTATTATGAATAATACTGTTATGACTGTTCTTGTACAAGTCTTGTGTGGACATATGTTTTTAATTTTTTGCATGTATGTACTAGAACTAGAATTTCTGGGTCATATGGTAAATCTCTGTTTAACATTTTGAATTGTCAAACTGTTTTCTAAAGTGGATTCCGTATTTTACTGTCCCATTAGCAGTGTGTGAGAATGCTTTACATCTTCTTCAACATTTGTTACTACTTTTATTTTATTCATACTTTTGGATGTAAAAAAGTAATATTATTTTGGTTTTGGCGTATATTTTGTATAATTTGGTAGCCTACAATTCATAATATATATATTTTTAAAATTTTATGTATTTGGTATAGAGTCTCACTATGCAGCTTGGGCTCACAGTGATCCTACTGTTTCAGCCTTCCCAGCACTAAGATTACAAGAATCTTCCACCACATCCAGTCTTGGTGGCAGGGCTGGCATAGCTTGTGGTACTGGGGGCTGAGCCCCAGCCTCTGTTCTTGTCTACGCAGGTGCTTAGACCACTGAGCTATCTCTGCAGGCCCCCATAATATTTCTTATTATCTTTTTAATGTCTGATATTTGCATTAATATTGCATTAATATTTTTAGTTTGTTATTTGTATGTTCTTTTAATCTTAATCAGTATAACTAGATGTTTCTTATTTTATTGAATTCCCCCAAAGAACTAGCTGATTTTAGGCCTTTATCCCTTTTTAATATTAGAATGATATTAGAATTATAAATTTCGATTTCAATTCTGCCTCAGTAATATCTTACAGATTTTTATGTTATGATCTCATTATCATTGGATTCTGATTATTTTCTAATTCTCTTTGTGTTTTATTCTCTGATATAATGTATTTCAAAGTGCAAATAATTACTAAATATTTGTTGATTTTCCATGTCTTTTTCTATTTATTTTTCTCTGGTCAGAAAATACACTTTGTATGATTTCAATAATTTTGAATTTTTTATCTTGTTTTGTGGTCCCATACATTATTATTGTGTTTGGTGATTATTTGCTTTTGCCCTTTTATGTGCTGATTTATTTTATATTTATTTGTTCTACCAATTCCTGAGAAGAGTGTTTCCACCTTCAACCACATTTGTTATACTATTTTTCATGTTAATTATATTTGCTTTGCCTTTGTTTTGAAACTGGTACTAGTTCCATATACATTTAAGATGGTTATGTGGTCTCGTGAGATCTAAGCCCCTGCTTAAGCAAGCACAGGAACTAGGGTTTGATCCTGGGTACCACATGCCAGGCTTGTCCACCTCTGGACACACTGAGCCAGTGACCAAATCAGGGCCTGCAATCTCAGCCCTGGGGAGGCTCAAAACAGGAGGACCACTAAGAGTCTGAGCTGCATAGTGAGACCCCATAGGGAGTCCATTTAGAAAAAAAAAGAAAGAAAAAAAGGAGAGAAAAAGATGCTGGCCAAGTACTAGAGAGTGTGACGCCAAGGTGAAGGCAGGATAGACGATGCAGCTGTTGCCTGCTTTGACCCTTACCCCAAGCATGAAAAACACAGAAAAGAAAAAGAATACAGATTGGGACATTTGCATGTGTGAGTCAGTCTGTGTGTGTCTAGGTATGTGTTTATGTATATGTATGGTGTGCATAGCACGCATGTGGGTGTCTGAATGCGCTCTTGGTGCATCATGTGCTCTTGTTCGTGATCCTGTGAATACTGGTGAGATGCTAGCTCCTTGTGTGCCACTGTTGCCTCATAGTGGCATTTGTACTGTTTCCAAGTGCTCAACAGAGGGAAGAAGACTTGACATGGTGTCTCCATATCAGTCCTGGTGCATATTTTTCATACAGCATCTCAACTATGTTATGTTAATTAAATCTTCCCATAATAAAGAAATCGAAGAGCAAAGAAGTTATGTAATGGGGTTTACGCACATTACGCAGTTAATAAGGGACAGGGTCAGGTCAGATATTCCTAACCTCAGAATTACATCTTTTGAACTATTCTTCCACTGTTAGTTAAAGGATGACTTTCCCTGTGGCTTCTTGGAAAGAACTGTAGTCTAAATTTGGAAATCTACAGCCTAGTGCAAGAGTAGGAAAGATCATTTCATAGATGAGCCTGAGAAGCGCCCCAGTAGTTGGCTGCTACTTTGTATGCATACTGCCTAAAGATATACATGGATGGTGTTGAAGCCTATGTGGTAGGGCCCCTCCTGACGAGTAGGGGTGGGGACTTTTGAGAATGTAGTGTACACATGTGTAGTTCCGATGCAATCTGCAGCATAAATCATTCCCAGTCAGATCGTAGAATGTTAACATATACCCAGTCAGACTTTGAAATGTTAGTGTATGCCGGTATAAGGGAGTGAAGGGGACAAAAACTGTATGAAAGGGGGCAGCTACACCCTTTCATACAGTTTTTGTCCCCTTCAGTCTTTGGATGTGAATATACTGAGTCAATGCTGAATCCAATAAAGCTGCTTCCTGGTTCAGTTTTGGCAATTTGTATGTATCTAGGAATCTGTCTGTTTCTTCCATGTTGTCCATCTTATGAAACTATAGGTTCTGAAGTATGTATTGATGATCTTCATGGGATCCATTCTGATTTCATCTTTTTTATTATTCAGTGCATGAATTTGAGCCTTTTGTTTCCTCTTTTTGAGAATGCTGGCTAGAGGTTTATGGGTTCTATTTAATCTGTCAAAGAGCCCTGCCTGCCACACTGACCTGCTCCCAGGTGTGCTGAGCCAGCGATGGAGTCTGGCCGCGGCGGCGCGCACCTGTAATCCCAGCACTTGGGAGGCAGGAAATAGGAGGATCACTATGAGTCAGAGCTGCATAGTGAGACCCTGCACAAAACAAAACAAAAAATCTGCCGAAGAACCGACTCTTCAATTCATCAATTCTATATATTGGTTTTTTAGTCTCAATTGCATTAATTTTTGCTCTTATATTTACTATTTTGTCCCTTTGGATTTGATTTATTCTTCTTTACCTAGAAGTCTGTGGTTCAACATTATGTTGTTTATTGGAATTCATTTTATTTTTCCTGTGTGAGAATTCACTGGTATAAATTTCTCGCTTAGGACATATTTTGAACATTTTTAAAAATATTTAAAATTTTATTTTAAAGAGGAAAAATAGCAGAAACAAAGATATAAAAAGAGTAACAAGCAAGAGTATATATACAATAGAATTTTAA
>PVKN010042940.1:0-10315 GCA_004027915.1 Capromys pilorides | reverse complement strand
AAGAGATAAACAGTATAAATTTGGGCCTGCTGTGGTGGCACACGTCTGTGATCCCAGAACCTGGGAGACTGAGGCAAAAAGATTGTTCTAAGTTTCTTTTCTTATCTTTTTAAAAAATTTATTTATGTTATGGCCAGCTCAGCCTGCCCTGGCGGTGGGGCTGGCACAGCATGTGGTGCTGGGGATTGAACCGACGTCCCTGTGATTGCCTAAGGTTGCCTAAGCAAGGGCTTTTAGACCACTGAGCTGAGCTATCTCACCGGCCCCTTCTTCTCATCTTTTTGAGACAAAGTCTCACTAGGCAGTTCAGGCTGACCTTGAACTCACTTTTGTAGCCCAGGCTGGTCTCAAACTCACACTGATCCTCCTGCCTCAGCCTCCCAAGTGCTGGGATCATAGGTGTGCGCCACTAGGCCCAAGTGATCCAGCTTCGAGATCAGTCTTGGCTCTACAGTGAGTTCAAAGCCTATGAACTACCTAGGAAGACCCTATCTTTATTTTTTTTTTTTTCCTTTTTAAACTCCTTTTCAATTTTATTAAATTTTTTAAAAACTGAATGCAAGATATACATATATATATATATATATATTTTCAGTTCTTGTACTACTCAAACACTTAATGTAAAAATAGTTTCTTCCTTCTAGCTCAGGCTATTTTAATTTGAACAGGTTACTGAATAAAGCTTCTCTAGAGCTGTAATAAGGGATCTTTTACCATAACCTGCGATTGGAGCCACTGTCGGAAGACCCTATCTTTAAAAAAAAAAAAAGTAAATTTGACAGGAGGGACATAGTTCAATGGTACAACACTTGCCTAATGAGTGTCAGACTCTAGGTTTTAACTCTAATACCGCCTTCCCCAGGTAAATTTGATATTGGTGGGAAGCCTTTGTAAAACATGAACTTTGATTAAAGTTACTTCTTGGTCTTTTTTTTTAATTTCTTCTTTCACCCAAGGCCTCACATGCACCAGGCAAACACTAACATTGTGCTACCTTAACCCTATTGTAAAAAAGCAAAATTTAGTGCCCTGATCGTTTTCAAGTACAGTTGAGTGGTATTAAATACACTTATAAGGCTAGGCAACCATCACCACCATCCATTTCCAGAGCATTTTTCATTTGTAAAACTGAAATAATGTACCTATTAAATAGTAATGTAGGGGCAGACTGGAGGAACATAAAAATCTAGGGCAAAACATAGATGACTAACGTTGTGAAATCATCGCTTGTTTACCATGCTCAGCGGTCTAAAGCACCTGCTTAGGCAAGTTTAGACAACCATAGGGACTGTGGTTTGATCCCTGGCACCACATGCTGCGCCAGCCCCACCCCCGGGGCAGGCTGAGCCGGCCATAATGTTAAAAAAAAAGAAAATAAATGGACCCTACTGATACTTTATGAAAATGTTTATTCACATTTACTATATCCTGACCTTGTCTTCATCTCAGAAACAAAGTCTAAGACCCTCACGGGTCTAGTCCACACCAATAAACTAAACAGTGTGTCCCTATAAATATGGACACATTTCATATTCATTGAGCCATCCCAAGCAGGATGCCCATCTTGTAGGACCACACTGCTGCTAGGAGTTTTGCTTCTGCTTCCTCTGCATTTGTGACACTAAACTTTTACTTCACATTTACCAGTCTTGACCACTCTCCCTCCCATTTTCCACTAAGAGCCTCATTTCTGCATTCTTCACAGAATTAAAGCAAGGACGGAAAAGAGGCAAAGGGTCATTCCCATGAACTCCTAGTCCCTCCACAGAGACCTCCTGCTGGACACAACAGTAAGTCTGTTTCCCTTTACCACGAGCAACCATTATTCAACTTTCTGTCTCTATGATTTTGATTGCTCTTATGTTATCTGATATAAACACAATCAGAAAAAACTTTTCCTTCTACAGCTTATTTCACTTAGCATAATGTTCTCATCCATGCTATAGCATGCCAGAATTTCCTTCCTTTTTAAGCTAGGATATTATTCCACAGTATGTATATATCACATTTGTTGATCCATTCATCTGTGAAGGGATACCTGAGTTGCTTATACATTTTTGTTACTGGGAATTGTTTCTGTAAACACGTGCTGATAAATACCTCTTTGAGATCCTACTTTCAATTACTTTCTGTTTAGGGGGACTGGCGACGTAGCTCAGTTGTTTAAGCGCCTGCTTGGGTAAACCCAGTTAAGCGTGGAGGACCATGGTTGAATCTCCAACTCTACCTGCCATTCGAGACCCACCCTTGAGGCAGCCTGAGTCAGCCCAAGGAAAAGAAAAATGTCGTTCTCAATTACTTTCTATATATACACAAAATAGTTGCTAAGTCATAAACTGCATTTCACCCAAAGTAAGACCTACACAGAAAATAAGCCCTACTATAATTTTTTAGGGTGTTCAAAACATAAGCCCCACCCTGAAAATAAGCCCCAGTTAAAATCTTCAGCCGGAAGGACACATTTAGTATGTCTGTTGCAACACACAATGGACATGTTGAATCATACAATAACTACAAATAATATCATTGGTATTAAATACTTAAAATTATAATATAAATTATAATTAAGTACTTATAAATACCTAAGCAGTTGCCTCTGAATATGAGACAAATGCCTATGTAAAGAAACGAAGTTAAGACTTATTGCCAAAGACCAATTGGAGTACAGACACAGCATACAAATAACGTGTACTTGACAACAAACTGATGTGGTTGCATTTAACACAAATCTTCATAATTCAGTATGCCCTGTATTATAATAGACATACACAATATACCTGTGTAAAATAAAGGTATGTTTGCTGAATTTTGGTGCTGCATTTTTTTTCACTTTTGTGTAAACCATCATTTTGTTATCATCATTAACCATCATTTTTGTTGCCACATTTGTTAAGTCTCAGTTAACATTTACTGGAAACTTCGTGGAGCCTACCTTACAAAAGACAGTGACTTGGTGAAGAATTCATGGGATAAAAATCACTGACAGCTATGCTGCCAATGCACCATGAGCAGACTACATGAATGAGAAGCGCTCACTTAAGACAGTTCTATTGCTGGACATAAGTGATTGGGGCCAGTGGTTCTAGGAAATGGGGCTGTAAGAAATATACACTGCAACTTGGGGTCTGGAGAGTTCTGGTGTTTCAAAAGAAGATGACATAACTATACATGAGTAAATGTAGGTTTCTGTATATGAATAAATACAGAATGTTATGCAGGATAACTAAGATATTCCTGAAAATAAACACTATTGAGTTTTCTGGGACAAAAATTAATACACTAAAAAAATTAACACATGCAATACAGACTTATTTTGGGGGAAACATGGTTAGTACAGTAAAACTAAATTTTACCACCTTCTTAACAGAGTAAAAGGTCTCATTTTCTGCACATCCTCACCAACAAATATTTATTCCACTCTCCTTTTTTTTGATAGCAACTAATAGTGTGAAGTGCTATTATTGCAGTTTTAGTTTTCATTTCTCTAGTGATTTTGGGCACTTTAAAAATGTGCCTATTAGGGGCTGGGGAGATAGCTCTGCGGCACAAGTGCCTGCCTGGCAAGTGCAAGGTCATGAGTTTGAACCCTAGTCCTGAAAAAAAAAAAAAGAAAAAAAAAAAAGTGCCTATTAAGCCATTTGTAAATTTTTGTTTTTGTTTTCATGGGACTGGGGTTCAAACTCATGACCTTGCACTTGCCAGGCAGGCGCCTGTGCCATGGAGCTATCTCCCTGGCGCCGCCATTTGTAAATTTTTAAGTAAAATATCCATTCATATCCTCTTCCCATATTTAAATTAGGTTCTTTTGTTTTTGAGATTTCCTAATATTATAAATGGTACTACTTGGCTTAAATATTCTGCATGGTTAAATTGCTAATGAATATATTAACATTTTCTAACTTGAGCACATGAATTTGAGACCAGGCCAGGCAATATAGTCAAAATCCTACCACAAAACAAAATGAAGCAACACAACATAAAATAAGTAACACAATACAACTTCTTCAAGTAGAAATAAAAGACTAATATGAATCACATTTTATGTTTAGTTTTAGCTAATAAATTCTCCAAGAATACTTATTCTCCAAGAATACTCACTATTACTTACTCTGGGAGCTCAACTATAAAAAATTTAAAGAGATAAATTATCATCATTAAAATATCAATGAAAGGTATAAGTAGAAAGATTTTTGTACCTTGTTGACTTATGAAAAAAAAAAGAATAGTCAAACTTTAAGAAAAAGACATTTTTATCTTTAATATCCTTATCCATTTCAAAATAGAAAATATATGTGCAGGCTCAACCATAAATGTAACAGACATTTACACTGTGTAATGCAAAAGTGACTTTTACCTGATCTGCTGTAGTGATATGGGCATTTTAATTTGTTGGTAATAATCGGGGTATTTTTTCTTTGAAGGCAAATGGAAAAATGGTTCAGCTATTAGCTGCCCTTGGTTATTCCGACAGCTCCTAACTGCATCATAAAGCTGATAAAAAGGATTTGAAACATCCATAAAGGAACTGTTACTCTCTGCTTCTGACTCTCCTTCTTCATAACGTGCAGCTGGAAGTACAAAAAAACCGTGTAAGTGGCAAAAAAGAGAGACAAAAGAACCATACTTTAAAACTTCCAGATTAGCCTATATACATTTGAGAACAATTATTTTAAAAGAACAGTTTTAAACCTTCATTAAAAGTAATATTAAGGATAAAAATACTATATAGAAATGGTACACTAAATAGTAATTGGTACAACGGCTTTTTTAAAATTACAGAAAACTCCTCTCTGGTACTAGAGAATGAACCCAAGGCCTCACAGGGAGGTACATTCCCAACCTTCATTTTTCTATTTTGAGGTCTTGTTAAGTCACTAAGTTGCCTAGGCTGGGCTTGCGCTTCCATACCTCCTGCCTCAGCCTCTCAAATTGCTGAGATTACAGATATGTACATCAACCCTGCAAAACAGTTCTTTTTAAATGTGTTTTCTTTGTTGTGCTAGGCCAAAAGAAGTAACAAACTGCTCAACAATTTTAGAGCTAACGTAACAAGACAAAGTTTAGTGCCTTAGTTTGTCTTTTTTTTTTTTTTTTGTGGGACTGGAGTTTGAATTCATGACCTTGTACTTGCCAGGCAGGTACTTGTGTCACAGAGCTACCTTCCTTGCCCCCTAGTGCCTTAGTTTCGATGCAATATTCCGTTATGGACCATATGTAAAAGGCATGTGTTTTTGTTTCCAAATGGATATCATGGGGGCAGGCTTTTTAGAGGAGGCTGAATCTAGTTTGTGACTAATTATAATCTAATGCTGGGATAAAGGCTGTAAATGCGTTACCTGCTCTACACATAACAGAAGGACAGGAAGATCTCTCTCTCTCTCTCATTGCTTTTGGTGTCTCATGCTGCCACGTACTGTTGCCCCACTGCCATGTTCCATGTGCCACCCTGCCTTGGAGGCAGCCAATTATAGACAGAAACTTGTATGGGGCAACCCAAAGGGGACCCTTCCTGTCTCTCAAGAGCTGTTCCTATTGCTCCTTTAACTTTCTTTAACTTTGGGTGTCAGGTACTCTGCCTTAGCAATGAGTAAAGTAACTAAAACAGCTTGGTCCCCAAAGAGTTGCTACTGGAAGGCAAAAGGACACTTTTTTTCCCCCTGGACTGGGGATTGAATTCAGGTCCTTGCACTTACTAGACAAGCACTTATTCTACTGAGCTATCTCCTTAGCCTCTCTTTTTTGTATTTAGTACAGGGTCTTACTACACAGACTGGACTCACAGTGATTCTGTTTTCAGCCCTCAAATGCTGGGACTACAGGCGCACGTCACCATGCCCAGTCTTAATCCCCCATCTCAGAGCACTCCAGGAGGGGGACTGGTATGACACACCAGGGATTGTTCTTTTTTTTCCCCCCACAATTTTATGTATTTGGCACAGAGTCCCCCTATGCATCTTAGACTTATGAACCTCCTGCTTTCAGCCTCCCCAGTGCTGGGATTACAGGCATGTGCCACCTGGTCCCTGCACTTGCCAAAGCAGACACTTAGTCCATGGAGCTATCGCACTGGCCCTGGACACTGTTAAGTGGTGGGGAATAGTGGGAGACTTTCTAGTCTTTGAGGCATGCCCTTGAAGGGGTTCATAGGGCTCTCTGTCTCTATTTCTGCCTTTTCTCTGGCATGAGACAATTTTGCTTGACCATATGGTTCTGCTGTAATATGCAGCCTTGCCACAAGTCTAACAGCAATGGATTCACTTAATTGTGGACTAGAACCTCTAAAACTGGGCCAAAATAATGTATTTTCTTAAGCATCTCAGGTATTTGTATCTAAATGTCCATTAACTTATAAATGGATAAAGAAGATGTATATTTTTTATATGATGGAGTACTACTCTGCCATAAGGAATAAGCTCAAGATAATTCCAGCTAAATGGATATACCATGGGATCATTTTCTTAAGTGAACTAAATTGTATAGACATGTTGCTGTTTCTCTGATGTGAGAAAAAAGTATAAATATAGATCAAAACGTATAATGGATACTGGGAAATGGGAAGAAAATGTTCAAATGAGAAGGGGAACAAAGAAGGGGGAATGGGAAAGGGATGACAAGAAAAAAATAGAAGGAAAAAAATGGAAACAAAGGTTTTGTAAATAAGCAGGTGAAGAGGGGTTGAGAGGAGGGGAGGGGAATGGGGAGAAAGAAGCGCGATATATTATGTATAGGCACACACCCCTATGATGAAAAGTTGTCATTCTGTGTATCCAAAATGCACCAATAGCTTTTTTTTGAGGTGAGATCTCAGCACTAAGTACTGCATGCTGGCCTTCCTCCTGCCTCAGCCTCCCAAGTGCTGGGGAGGCATGCACTACCGTACCGGGCACACCGATAAAATAAAATTTTAAAGAGGTGCTACGTACATGCACGAGCCTCATGATAAGCGTAATGATTATGTAATGCAAACATATGCTAATAAAAAAAAGAAACGAAAAGTTGACTGACACATTTAGGAGAGAATAAATTTAGGCTTATACTATCAAACACAATTTAGCCTTAAATCTCTGACTCTGTCCCACTGACCTATCAATGAAGTATAATCCATCATACAGGTAATTTTTTGGTACAAAATGAATTGTTAAAACATCAGAATAAACAAGGCATATGATTATTTTTATAGAAATAGAAAACATATTTTGCACATTTCCCTGAATTAACAGCATATAAAATAATTTAAAATTTCCTGGATAGAGCCAATAAGAAGAAAAATCACTTAATAAGTACTTAGTTATGAACTTGATAAGCACCAGCATCAGGTAATCCTAAACTACCACCCAACACAGCTCTTACTTCTTAAGTGAGAAAACTGGGCATAAGAAGGTAATGATAACCTGGTGTGTGATTAGAAAATCAGTCCACTAACTGGTTTGATAAGAGTTCTGGCTAGGATTAAAGGTGTGAGCACTACACTTACCCTAGGGCAGGTAGTCTGTACACAATATAAGGGACAGAGAGAGGCTTGCGTTCTCTTCCCTTGTTGATTTTACTGTCTTCCACTGCCACCAATGGTTGCCCCTCTGTCATGTGTAGCCTTGCCTTGAAACCAGTTGATTATGGACTGAAACTTCTATAAACTGAAGCTAAATAAGCCTTTCCTCCTTTAACTTTAGGTGTCAGATATTTTTGTCTTTTTTGTTTTTTAACTTTATTTATGTTACAGCTGGCTCAGCCTGCCCTGGGGATGGGGCTGGTGCAGCATGTGGTGATGGGGACTGAACTGTGGTCCCTGTGGTTGCCTAAGCTTGCCTAAGCAGGTGCTTTAGACCACTGAGCTAACTCCCTGGCCAGCTATTTTTGTCTAAGCAATGAGAAATGTAACTAAGAAGATACTTTTCAGAACAGACTCTTGATTTATTATGTTTTTTTTGTTTTTGTGGAACCAGGGATTAAACTCAGGACCTTGCACTTACCAGGCAGGCACTTGTGACTCTGCGCCATCTCCCCAGCCCCCTATTAATTGTTTTGAGACCGGGTCTCATTACGTGGTTCAGGCTGGCTTCAAACTCACAGAGATCCACCTGTCTCAGCCTCCTAAGTGCTGCAATCACAGGTGTCTACCACCATATCCAGCTTTTATCATGTTTTTTTATTACTTTTATTTTGTTGTGGCTGATTCAGCCCACCCTGCAGGTGGAGCTGGTGCAACATGTGATACCAGCACTCAGGGGGCTGAGGCAGGCGGATTGTTGCAAGTCTGAGATCAGCCTGGGCTACAGAGTGAGCTCAAAGCCAGCCTGAACTGCACAGCAAGACCTTGTCTCAAAATGACAAACAACCAGTCCCCCCCACAAAAAAATGCTAGATATGGTGAGCTTGTATTTTTTTGGTTTTAGTATTTGAGTATATTAGAGTTATACAATAGACTATAAAGCTCTTTTTCTATTTTCTGCAGAAGTCTGTGTAAAATTTTATGCCTCCAAAGGGCTAACAGTGTACTCACTGATATAGTGCTTCCCTGTCCTACTAGGTTTGAGTCCTACCCACTACCAAGAAACCCAAAAAATAAAATTCTCAGATTTTGGCTTTAGAATATATATATAATATATATAGAATAGTATATGTATACTATTTGATTACTTTTTTTTATTTTTTTTGGCAGGACCAGGGTTTGAACTCATGACCTTGCACTTGCCAGGCAGGCACTTCTGCCACAGAGCTATCTCCCCAGCCCCTGGTTACTTTTATTTTAGAGAAAGGTCTACAGGATGTTCAGTGTCTCACTACTAGATCGGACTTGTAGTGATTCGCCTGTTGTTTACAGTTTCCCAAGACCTGGAAAGCATACCACCACACCCAGTCTCAATTGTCATCTCAGTGCACCCCGGGGGTGGGGCTGGTACAGCAGGCCCAGGGATCGAACCATAGGCCCCTGCTTGCAGGTGATTTAATCCACTGAGCTATTTGGCTGGGTCCTTTCAGAGTATTTTTATGTGGAATTTTTATTCTATTTTATTTATCTATTTGATCCTAAAGTCCCGTGTCCCCTCCCCCGGGACAATTTTTGGTCTTTTTTTTTTACTGTTTTCTTTTTTGGTACGGGGAATCAAACCCTGGGCCTTGCGCTTGCTAGACAGGTGCCACGCTGCTGAGCTACATCCCCGGCCCTTTATGTGAACTTTCAGCAGCTAACTTCCTTAAAGGTTCTATGACTAATCAGCATTTCTAATCCTGAATCATTAAACTTTTACCATTTTCTAGGAATTTGTTCATCTAAAATTGTTTTGGTGTGGTTCTGCAGATGTGATTAAATTAGTAATCCTGACATGGAGAAATTAACCTGGGTTAGGTCTGTGAGTACTTAGACGTAACCATAAGGACCTTTTTATGGTTCAGATCTAAAATGGCCACCTAAAACCTCATGTGGTAGGGGTATGCTGGTTGGTGCATTGCTATTAGGGGTGTTTCTTTCCCTTCCCAGTTCCTACTATTACTCTCTGTTTCTTGGCTGCCCTGGCCTGAACAACTTTCCAACACCCAGGCCCTTTGCCATGCTGTGTCTGTGTTTAAGCCAGCCAAGCATGGACTGAAACCTCTGAACTATGGGCCAAAATAAACTTTAAGCTGTAGGTGTGAGAATTTTTTTTCCCAGCAACAAGGGAAGTTATTAAGACAGATTCCAACAAAAGGAAGGGAAGGGGCCCAGGATATATAGCTCAGCGTTACTATTCCTTCCTGGTAAGCACAAAGTCCTGAGTTCAGTTCCTGGTAACCAAAAACCAAAAACATAACAACAACAAAAAAACCCCAAAACACAGAAGGGAAGAAAGTTAGACACAGCAGCACATACCTGTAAGCTCAGCACTCCGGGAGTCTGAGACAGCAGAATGCCAAGAACTACCCCAGCCTAGGCAATTCTGGAAGACCTTGTCTTAAGAATAAAAAAAGAGCAGAGTATGTAGCTCCATCCAAAGGCCTTGGGTTCAGTGCCCAGGGGATAGGGGGAGAAGGTCAAAGAAAGAAGGGACAGATTAAAGAAGAAAGAAGGGGACATGTGCCAAGGAATACCAGTGGCTTCTAGAAGTTAGAAAAGGCAAGGAACTAGATTCTCCCCTAGAGTATCAGATATACTGTCTGCTGACACCTTGATTTTAGACTTCTTGGCTCCCAAACTATGAGAGAATATAAATTTGTGTTGTTTTATACTAATAAGTTTATAGTAACTTATTTCAGCAGCAACAAGAAACAGATACACTCATGAAATGTTAAAAGTCCTGACATCTCTTTGTTTATCCAACAACTAAGAGAAGGTGGCCCC
>PVKN010042939.1:5000-10315 GCA_004027915.1 Capromys pilorides | reverse complement strand
GAGAGAGAGAGAGAGAGAGAGAGAGGGAGAGAGAAAGAGGGAGGGAGAGACAGACAGAGAGAGACAGACAGAGAGAGACAGAGACAGAGATAGAGACAGACAGAGACAAGACAGAAAGAGACAGAGACAGACATAGACAGACTGACAGAAAGACAGACAGAGACAGAGACAGAGAGGTGGCAAGAGAAAGTCAGTGAGGACTCAGGACACACAAGTTCCTCCCTCAGGGCTGCATCCTGCCTGCAGGTCCTACCGAGGCCCACAGAAGGAAGAAGCAGCTGCTGCCTTGGCAGCTGCAGGCTGGCGCTCAGGATGGCCTCATTCCATGAGCTGGTGAGGGTTCTAGATAAACTTAACTTTTCAGGTTTTGCCAAAAAACCCAGCCTATTTTAGTTGAAACAGTCTACATTTATGCTCAAATATAAGCACGAAGTGTATCCGTTTGAGTGAATCAGAACTTCATCCTAGTCACACTTCTATCATCCTTATCCTTACGGAATTAAAGATGACATTAGGTAACCGAAGCCCCTTCATCACATTCCATGTATTAATTTAGATGCACACTTACTTTAAGCAGCACACAAGCTGGCATACATATCTTCAAAACCCTTTCTAAGGCCTCCAAAGCTGGGCAGTGATGCCCACACTCCCAGGGGTGTGTCCATGGACACAGCGCAGTGTTAGTTGTTTCGTATTCCCCTTCTGCTCCTGCTTCTCATTCACACAGCCTCCTAAGAGACAATACTTTCTGAACCCTGCTACTCTTTATTTCACAACAGAACCATGGTGCTGCCCCTTGTAGCACTCTGGACCACTGTTGCTCCTGGACAGATGGCTCAGGAATCACAGGAATCCTTCTCTATGGTGCCTCAGAAAGTAAGCCAAACAGGAGAAATAGTTTTGAGAGAGAGAGAGACAGAGAGAGGGAGAGAGAGAGACTGTTGCTGTTGTGTTTTTTCATGTTAAATCCCTGAGAATGTATATTTTTGAACACTATCACATTTTTATATTACCTTTACCATGATCTGTAGAATTCTATCCAAAACTTAAAAGTTTTGAGATATGGTTGACATGTACAGCAACGTTTACATTTAGAAATGTTCCACAGAAAGCCACATGGCCACGAGTCCATATTGGAATACTCCCTCTTCTCTTTGGAGACACTGCTCCCTTCTTCTGGCCACTTTCTGAAACAGTTCTGAAAGTCCCTTTTCCTAAGTGCCTTTCATGGAGCTGTAACCACTACCTCGATGTCCTGACTCTGTTTTTAATGTCTCTTTCGTAGTCATTTTGACTTTGGAGAAGAGCGAGGAGCTTCACAGAGTCTTAGCCTGTGACTGAGGTTGGACCCCAGGCAGCCCCAGCGCTGCTCGGAGCCACCTTTCCACTGAGCATGCTCACAGAACTGTTCTCCCCAAGGCATACAGAGTGCAGGAACATTCCCTGTAGTTTTTTTTTCTTCGCACCTCCTAAAGACACTTAGGAAAGATACCTTCCAGAGCTGCTTCAGAAAGCAGTAGGAAAGATAGGGAAAGTGAGTTTGAAGCAAGGCAAGACTTTGTGGAAGATTTAATGGCAGTGCATCTCTTATTACCATAGATTCTTTTTTAATCTAAACACTCACTAAATAGATTTTATGATTTCTTCTACTTGCTGTTGAGAAATCATGACTCCCCTCATCAAATAATTACTAAATTTCCTTCTTTTAAATAATAGTATTTATTTGCTACCATCTCTCCTCCAGAGGAGAGGGCTTCATAGGATTCGACGGAAAGGTAGCACCCTCTTCTTCAAGAAACCAATGCTTTTAAAATGTACACATTGCTTCCAGGATGCCTCTGTTGTTTCTGTGCACAAGTCTTGCTCTGTGTGTCTTGTGAGAAGCTGTGTCCTCTCTTGCTTTTCTGCTTGCATAGCCGGCACACGAGCAGATGCCAAGCACTCTCCAGAAGTATCGCAGAGATGCCCATTTTTACTATTATGCACAGCTCGTTGCATTTCCATCCTATGAAAAATGTCTGCTTGCTAGTTGTTTGTGCGCTTAATCCTAATCACAAATAATATCAACAGTGTGTTCTCCAAGGCATGCATCTTAAAAATAATCTGCATTGGGGGACACCCACTCGGGACCCTCCTCCTGTCTCTCTCTTGGACAGGAATTTTCTTTCCGTGGACCCTTCTTTTCAGCAGGGCCCTTCTTGTGGATAACAAGTGGCCAGAGTGGACTTAGCACTCAGGTGCAGTAACTGTGTTTCCATTCATTGTCAGGGTTGGAGCCATAGATCACACCCCACAGTCCCTTCCTTGGCCCCCTTCCCTCTCCTCCACCACCATTCCCTCAGCACCCTTGCTTTTGTGGTACTGGTCTGCAGTGCAGAATGTGTACATCACAGGTCATAAAAAGCAGCCCAGCCCTGCTGAAGCAGAGCTTCAAGACAGAACCCAAGTTTCTCTGAACACCAAGGTTGGCACATTACAGAGGCACTGACTAAGGAAAGTCCACAGGCAGAGAGGAGGTTCTAGTTCTGCCCAGTTGGCCCAGTTGGGTCCAAGAGATGCCCTAGACCCTGAGTTCACCCACTGCTCTGGCTAACTGCCCCCCCTCCACAGCTTGGAGTGCTGCTGGTGTCAAGAATCTACTAGTGTCTTCCAGAGGGATTTACACGAGCAGCCTGTGATGCCTTAAGGGCTTATTTTTCTTTATAAATAAACTTAGACATGTTTCTGCACTCTTTAGCTCTAATTTTTTTTTTTAAATATGAATGTGCTGGCCAAGAATTTTCATTTCATCTGTGAGTTCGGAGAACATGCATGAGATTCCTTTACTAGGTCAATGTGGATATAAGTGTAATCTGCCTGCATGTGTGTGTGGGTTCTCAGTTGTGTGGAAGAGCCACACGGAGACAGCCTACTGGGTGTCCCAGTACTCATTCCCAGAGAACACACATAGTTATTTTATGTATGGAGTGTGCATGTTTAAGTCACAGCTTTCCTTAGACTAGCAGATATATATTTAATTTATTTAATACAAGGTCTTGCTACACAATTCAGACTCATAGTGATCCTCCTATCTCAGCCTTGCCAGTGCTGGGTTTATGGGTGTGAACCACTACGCCTGACTTTGGGGCCAGCATGCTATGCCCTGGTCCTGGGTAGGGTATAGCCTAGCAAAATTTCTTGAGTTGAATAATTTTCCGTGATAAAACTATTTGATACACAATAAATTTAAGGACCAAAGTTATTTCATTTTCATAATATAAAGCAGAAAAGAAGCCCATCATTCTTCCAAATGATAAATAAAAATGCAGATTCTTTTGTAAGCAGGCATCATCCATGCATTTAGGAACTTTGCATCTTTGAAGGAAATAAGTATAAACGACAAGCTGAGTAGCGTGGTGCAATGTGCTATTATGATGTAGACACAGGCGTACCCTGGAATGTTCTCGTACCAAGCACATCTTGGCACTACATTTTTCAGTGTCTGCAACTCTCTGCTGCTCAGCAACCTTCTGACACGTGTCAGTGCTATTAAACTTCTCTTTGCCATTAGTTACGCTCTGAGGGAAGACCTATGTGGGTGTCTCTAGACTCGACAGCTTACTTCTCCTGATAAATGAAACCTACAGCCAGCCTAGCTACTTCCTCTTCTTTTCACTGCGCAGGATTTGATTGATAAGCTAACAAGAGTCAGTATTTACTAATCTGGTTAGAATTTCTCTGCATGTTTATTGTTTTGATTTTGCTGGAGGATGATGTTAAGGCAATGCAATACCAAAATCATGATCTGAACTTCTTTAACACATCCAAATCCCTTCAAGAGAAACATGCTTCTCCTTTGCTTTCTCTCTGAACTCTTCCCCATGGAGTCTGAGCTCTGCTCTCAGGTCCCTTGCTCCCCTTCCTGTTGGAGGAGCCCCTCTCCCTCCTGACCCCCTTTCTCCAAGCCCTCTGAGGGGCCCTGGTCTGGGAATGTTTGACATTCTCCCTGAAGTTTCATTGCTTCTGAAACAGTTCTTTCTGCCTCTGCTCCAGTCCCTAGAATCTCCCCTGATACCATTGGGCCTCTGATTGCAGGTTACTGGCCTTCTGGGAAGTCCCAGGTCCTGTGAGATCCCTTGCCTTGTGCCTGCTAGGTGGCTGGTTCTCCTCCACCATTCTTGGGCACCAGAAGGTTAGACAGGATCTCTGTCCTGCTGATCCTCGCTCACTCTGGCACCCTGAGGAACTAGTAAGGTCCATTCGGGGGCAGTTTACTTCCTTTAATCCTACCTCCCCTACACCTATGCTAAATTGGCTCCATGCATGAGGGGCATTAGGCGGTGCAGGGCCCAGGTGTCCAAGGAGCAAGGACTTGGTCCCAGTCTTGTGTAGAAAACAGACACTATCATTTTGTTTCCATGTAATATAAATGTCACTGGAACAGTTTTTTGAGGCCCCTTGGTTAGATACTCATAACAAGGAGGTAAAAATGACAGCCCAACCTTCTTTCCCTTGTCTGGAATTCCGGGCCTTTTACTTCAAATATTTTTTGTATTTCCATCTCCCCTTCTGAGCTCTCTGCCTGGTCTAATCATGCACATGTAGAGGGAGAGCAGGCGTCTGTTTGCGTCATCACTAAATGCTGTGGCTCCTGGCTCTGAGGACCAATGCAGCACTGAAGAGAAAGTGTGTACCTAACACATGTGGACATGACTTCAGTCTTTCAAAATATTTACATCAGTATCACAAAAATGGGGGCTAATAACATAAATATGTCTAAGGCATTCTGTAAAAGGGACATAGTCACACTATCTGGGTGTCTGGGTTGATCGGAGTTTTGGGCTGTGTGGCCCTGGGTGGCTGGCACTCCTGGGTGGGGGCCCACTCACTCCCTGTCACTGGACTAGCTGGGGCTGCAAGCTCTGTGCCTGCCTCATGTCCGACTTTTAATATTGCATTTTAATGTTTTATCATTTTTTTTCCTATGGGGTTGGGCGTATAACTAAGCAGCATAAGTGCTTGCCCAGCAAGTGTAAGGTCCGAAGTTCAATCTCTGGTACCGAAAAAAAAGCGATATATATATATATATATATATATATATATATATATATATATTCTAAAATGTCTATGTAATACTTGCATGATGAAACAAATGTACAGCGAGCTGTATAGCTGAATAGAGCTTTGGCGTAGCCGTCAACAATATCGCAGGGTGGACTGTGCGTGGCGAGATTGGTGCGCGCCTCCCCAGGCCAGGGAGCAGGCCAGCTGGCTGAAACTTGCATACAGTTTGCAAATTTCTCATTGAAATCCTCCCCTCCACTTCTTCCCCATCT
>PVKN010042938.1:0-10314 GCA_004027915.1 Capromys pilorides | reverse complement strand
TGTATACCTGACTCTTTTACTTAATCATTAAGTAAACTGCCTTCCTAATAATCGCTCCTATTAGGCCTTCTGCCTTCACTTACTCACTACAAAGCAAAACAAAGAAACAAAATGTTCAGAAGGCCTAGGTTAGGATTTTAGACAGGTAAAACAGCTGGTCAGATATTGATGAGTGTACCTGGGGGATGAGAAACACACTAGTCCCCAATAAAAGGAGCCATGGATGAATGATACTGAGCTTTAAGCTTTGAAGCCCCCTACCATCTCACAGTAGCCATTTATCCTCTTTCTTTTCCATCTTTTCTCACCAAATCATATTTGTTAAATTAAACTTTGTCTATTTTTAGTTCTTTACTGGAGTTGTGTTTAGGATCACACTTCTGCACAAGCGTGAGCTTCCTTTAAGCAAAACATGAAATGAATGACATGATGTGATGACCTCTCTGTAAAGACTGTTTCGACACAGAGACCAGCTGAAACTACCAGGTTTGTGTAACAGCAGCATGGAATTAATTGTGCCTGTGTGCAGGCAGACCGAGGGCATAAAGGCCATCTACAGAGAACAAACAGAAGCCAGTTTTTTAAAAAATAGTGTTTGAAAGAAGGAAAAGTACATTAGACAGGAAGATCTTAGTAAACATCACTGGTTGAAGTTACTTAGATGTTTCATGCCTCAGTGGACAAAGTCCTTGGGACATCCAATGTGAGTATTTATGTGTCTCTAGATGTCTGGATGCTTCCAAGAGTTAATGTTCTAGCTTATTTCTTTTTTTTATTTGTAATTTTATTACTTTTAATAAGAAATACCAATGAGACAGTTTCAAAACACATTTGTAGGATAACCACAATAATTATTACAATGCATGCTGTTTTCTCTATAGTAGTTTTTCAGAGTGTAAGATCCAGACACCACAACTTTTCTAAAGACTGTTGATACAAATATTTCTTCTCATTAACTAAGAGAAAGTAGTTGTATGTATAGTCCAACATTCCATAATAGTAGTGGGTTATCAGCAGAACTGGCAATGTCAGAAGCTGTTGACTTGAGTCTTTTATAGCTCAGCATACTAATCTGGCTTTACTTTTTATGTCTCGTGGTTAAACTTTTCTGCTGGATGGTTAAGGCTGAGTTAAAGCAAGATCTACATAACAAAACATGTAACTTTTGTTTCTGACAAGGTCAGTCAAATTCCCTCAAGATTTACCTTGAAACCATGTACAGGATTTTGTAGAACATTCATCAGTGTCAACCATCTGAATGAGTCACGGCAAATGCTTGACCAGTTTGCTGTCTGTGAAAGCCTGAGAGAATGTTTTCTCTCTAGGCAACTCTCCTTAGGCACACTATGCATTGTTGATCCCTGTCCTCTGTGGCCCCATAATCTCCTTGAACAGAAAATTTGGGATACCACTGAGTTATAGGATGTTACACTACAGGTTCTCTTATGTCCTGAGTCCTCACTGAGTGTTCTAGCTTATTTCTTTGGAGACGTTCTGTGTTTGACAAGGGCATCTCCCAGTGCTAAGCTGAGAATATTGCTGCCGCTGACAGGCAGGTTGGGTATTAGTAGAGTTATGTCCTGGCTCTTTCTGAATACATTGTCCATTCCCATGTAAACAAAGATGTGAGAGGGAAGAGGAAGTTGTCCTCCTTTTTGGCTGAGTTGTTTATTTCTTGCTTCTACGAAGATATCCAAAGGCCTTTTGGTTGTTGAAGCTTCTCATATCTGGTGATATCTCTGGACTGATATAAAATAAAATCTGTTGACTGTTGTCTATTGAAGTCTCCAGTAGTCTTTTTATATTGTCCTACCTTGTCTAGCCAAATATTATAACTGAATGGTCCAGTAGTAGCCCAGATTCTTGTGTTCAATGAAAAAAGAATTACGAAGTGTACATCCACTGTTAAGTATTAAGTAGCTACCTTTCTCAAAGATCATGGAAAGTTGTTCTCAGAGCCAGGCAATATGGAATAACAAAGGTTCTTGGTGAGAGAAGACCAGTGTACACTGGAGCAGTGTAGTAGCAACAGGAAAAGGAGAAACAGAGACAAAAAACTCAGGCTTTCAGAATTCAAATGCCGGACACCTCTTCTTTTGGTTTGTCTTATAGCAAAAAGTGCCCCCCCCCCACCAATGTGCTTCAGTTTTCCAGGTAATAATTCCTGTTATAGTACCTGTTACTTCTTTTTCTTAGAAATGGCTGGGCACTGTGATGCATATTCTAAAAGCCACTCACTGCCAGCCAAGTATTCCACCTCTGTACTTCCCCTTTGGAGACGCACAAATAGCTTCCTCAGTTGGACCTTCAAGGCCTGAAATTTTATAAGAATTGATTCCTTCTGAGTACTTCTCTGTCAATAAACAAATGCCTTCAAATCCTGGATGTTGTTTTGGTGATTCTGTTTGCCATTTAATCTGGTGCATTTGTCAGGAAGACTGACTGTACTGATGTCTTTGGTCAGTTTGTTGTGACAGATGGAGCAGGGACCTCTCTGATTTATGATGGGAAAGCACATCATCAAGACTTCTTGAGTCCCTTCACAGGTCTAGAGGAGGCTCACACCATGCTGAGTGGCTCACATTCGACCCAAAAGGAAAGATGGCTCAGTCTGGTTCAGTCATTGTGTAAGCTAAGACTTCCAAAGGCACCCTAGTTAGTCTTATCTGTCAGTCCTGCTCAGCTTGAGCAGAAAGGGAGTTTGATCAACTTTCATTAGTCAGGTCCACCCTCAAGAGAATGTGATTGGAATGTTTAACCTCTGAGTGCTTGTGAAATGAATGTGTGTGTGTGTGTGTGTGTGTGTGTGTGTGTGTGTGAGTGAAACAGCATGAGTCATAGGCTGCTCCATCTGTGCATCAAGGCTTGGAAGCACTGGTCACAGTGGCTAATTAGCCCCTCATATGTGGTTCTGTGGCAATCTACATATGACATAGCAGAGGCCTTGCACTTTCCTTAGCTGAATAGTACCTAAGTCTCCACAAGAGGCATGGCCAAGTGGGCATCTCTGTGGTCTCTCTCTGAAGGACCCCCACCATTTGTTGTGCCACTGTGGTATACCACACACAAATAAGGAGCCAGAAATGGGAACAAAAAATAAAAACCCATGGTTCTTGCCCAAATATTTTTTAAAAAAGGCTGTTCTGATGATTATCAAGTTAAAATGAAATCAAGTTGCTACAAGCCTTAAAACTGATGCTCCCTACATTTAAAAGAAAAAAATAAAGAGGCCTATCTTTGCTGAGATTTTGCTTTGTCAGATGAAATGCCCCTCATTGGCTACCGTAGTTGCTGCTAATTAAACTGGATCCCCTGAAGCCTTCTGCTTCACAGCTCATTTGTCCTGGTCAGATGGTATCATCTAATGCTCACACAAGATGGCTGTCTTCAGTTCTTTCAGACTCTGTTCATCACAAAAATATCCACATTCTGACTGAAGAAAACAGAACTGTCAGCCCTGATAAATGATTTGCTATAGCCTTTCCGAAAGTTTTCTCTGCCTAGAACCACAGAATCTAGCAAAAAGAAATAAAATAACCCAGTCAAGAACTTCTCAGAGGCGTCAAAGAGGGGGGCAAAAAGCCATCAGCATATTATGAGGGCAATGGAACTAAAATATAAAGGCAACTACAGATTGAAATATAAGGACTCATA
Organism: Capromys pilorides; assembly: GCA_004027915.1. Classification (NCBI taxonomy): domain Eukaryota; kingdom Metazoa; phylum Chordata; class Mammalia; order Rodentia; family Capromyidae; genus Capromys; species Capromys pilorides. Next base: position 6,660 of record PVKN010042938.1, on the reverse strand, counting down.
AAAGCTTCTACCTGGATCAAAGGACAAACTTTTCATCAGTCTGATGATCTCAGACTAGCCCAGACTGTGCTCCCTTCTTCTTTGTAGACAGCAAAACAAAACACTCTTGCCCTTTCTTCCAGGCACAAATTTGCAGCCTGGGAATACATCTCATTAAATACGAGCTCCTTTATATGCGTGAATGCTTCATAATGCTTCTGGGAAGAGACCTCTTCTTCAAGTTAAAGGCACTGAACCAGTCAGACTTACTCTTATAATCCCAGAATTTATTTGACTGTTCTTGCATTTTTCAAGAGAACTTTAGTTATCGTTCTCTCTGTTTCTTTAAAAAAGTTAGATGATGATATCATTGAATATCCAGATAATTTTAGAGAGAAAAATTAATTTTGAAGCTTAAAGCTATGTCATTACAGGTTTCCAAGTCTTCATTGACACTCCCTTCATTGGTTTTTAAAGTTTTCTTTACACAAATGTGTATATATCATAAAAAAGACGTTCAGAAAGACTCAAATCCTGAAATCTTTAATTATTCTTATCTGGTCTAGACAGGCTTGTCATAGTTGCCTGTAACAACAATACAGTTGCAACAGTTAGTGTAAAATGAAACTTTAAAAGTTAGATATTTTTAGAGATATCTAACTTCTTCAGGCTTCTTCTCACTGAACACGTAATCAACAAACTGCACTCCTCAGCACAGAAGTGACAAAATATAAAGATGCTGGCCCCAGGAGGCTGGAGCCCAATTTCCTTTTCTCAAGAAAAGGAACAATGAGGTGAAGATGGCTGGAAGAGATAAAGCAAGTGTGGAGATCTGCATTATCTCTCTGTGGCCCCCTTCCCTCTATTTCCTACTATAAAAGATATACCACCTATGCTTGGTGAGATAGTGAATGAGAAAAATGCAACCTTCCACCTACTGGGAGGCAGCATTGAATAAATCCTTTTTTTATGCCAAAATAAATGACTTCCTTTTATTTGGACAACATGAGCAAACAAATCTGAGCATATAAACACAAGTGGCTGATAAAAATACCATTTTCACGTGGTTGAAATAAATGATGGATGTTCAATGAGAAATTGATTCTATGCTACATACGTAAACTCTCATTCACTTCCAGCTAGAACTATTTCAGCAGGCTGATATCACTTATATCTTGCCTTTTAGTTTCATATTCTGAAGTACATCAGTGTATATATGGACTTGCCCCATCTAGAATGATGAATGGATAAAGCACTTTGTAACCATGGGATGTATAATAAATTACTTTCTCTGAGCTCTAGCTTCCCAATCAATAAAGGGTTCTTTGTATCTGAGCATGTTGTGAAGACCATATAGGTTAATATTTGTATAGAGTATATGAATCAGATAAACAAATACATTGTCATTATTAATTTCACATTTCTGTGAAAAAGTAGCAGAGTCCCATAAGTCAAAGGGAGAAAGGTTTACTGTGGTTCCCAGTTTGTAGAAGTTTCAGCCTATAGTTGGCCTGCTCCAATGCAGGGCAACAAGGCAGAAGGACATCATAGAGGAAAGGAGAAACAATCCATGGCATAGCAGGCCAGAGGCAACAAACAGAAAAGCAGCAGCAGCATCAAGAACAGCAGAAATACCACCAACAGAAGCAAAATTGAGCTTAGAATTTAAATAATTCTTGTGTGGTACAACCCACACCCAGAACTATGTTTATTACAATAATGGACTAACTCAGTACCACATACGTTTAATCCTAGTGTCTCACACTCTGGATCCAACTAGTTCTCAAAAGCTGTACCTATGAATCAGTGAAGCTTTGGGGGAACACCTAAATATAAGCCATAAAAATATTAAATCAATTCCCGGAATCCTTATAGTAGATTTACTTTAGATACCTTTGATCTCTGAAAACTGTCATTTTTTAGCAATTTGCAAAGATTTTGCATTATTTGAAGTTGTACTTTAATGTGTTACCAGATGGTAGATCCCCAGGATTTTTTTTTCCTAATTTCTTAGCATCCCGAACAACAACAAAAAATTAGACAAGAGACACAGAAAAACCATCAGAGATATACATTTATTACAAGTGGAAAAGAAGTATGTTCTACCAACTAATAATGAGCTGGTGACCACACTCACAGCTGCTGAAAAGCGTCACATAAAGGAAGGGAGTCTTTTGTATCTGGAATTACTGAATTGGCTTTTCCATAATGTAAATAAGGTATTGCAAGAGTTGTCCTATGCAATACTCACTTGTCTGGTGATAGATTTATATTGCCTTATCAGAAGATGTATCAGATGTAAATGAAAAACTGAAAATAGCACTTTTCTATTTGGCTTCTTGTAAAGTGCTCAGGGGCTGCAGAATCTTAGACTCTGAGACTGTTACTTTGAAACATTCAGCCCAACTGTTTAATTTGTTTGCACCGTCTCTAATTTCCTATCTCAAAGATATGTTTTCTTCTCTCCAAACTGTATTTTCAATTCTTCTTTTGCCTGGATCTCAACTGTTGAGTGCTCCACTAGCTCCCAATTACTTTTTCAACACCCACTAACAGTTTAACCACCTAGATTTAATTCCCTCCCCTCCATGGAAATGGTTGGTTCAGTGATGAACAATGTCACTGTAATCATCAAACTGAGCAGCCTCTTTGCTATCTCCATTTGGCTTTTTAAAATTTTCTTCATCTTTTTTAAACTTTTTGTTATTAGTACTATCTTCCTAAACATGTTTACATTCCTTTTATAGAACTAATATATGTGATAATACATTTTAATTCCTTTTTGTCATTCCTTTTCTCTCTCACCCCTCCTCCCTCCACACAAGCTTGGCTTCTGCCTGTCTCTTTTTTGGACACAGGAAAACTTTATTCTTTTAACAATCTTTGTTACAATGAGTTTTACTTAATTGCTGCTTATCAAATTGGAGAACAAAAATGTAAAAAATAAATAAATAAATTTAAAGATCATTTTAAAAATGTGAAGCCTTCCTTCATTCCTCTTGTTAATTTTTATTACTGAATCTGTAACTTGCTGTGGTAATCTTATTATATACTATCTTGCAACAATGGCAACAGGTAAAAGGGAACTGAAATCAGAAACTGAGTCATTTTATTCCAACAGGAAAAGGTGGAGAGTTCTAGTTGAATGTGTAGTGTAGTCTTTTTTTTTAATCTAATTTTATTTTATTTTATTTTTGAATGTGTAGTGCAGGCTTTCATGCTGCACACTTCTGGTAGGTATGAAATGTCCACATAAACTCAAGGCTTTCTAGTTTTATCTATGGTAGATTCATTGAACTCTAGCTGGGCTTACAATGGACAAGTTAAAATATCAGTGGGTCTTAAATGTATTATTATAAAGGAAAGTGTTAGAGTAAAGCCCAAGGAGTGACTGAGACTGCTAGAATAGGGCATGTTGAAGCAAATGAGAATACCTTTATTGCAGACTGGGTGAAGCCAGGCCAAGGGTGAAAAGATGTTGGCCTGAACAAAGGAAGAAGACATGCTTTTTAGGGGAATTTAATCAAGGGAAGGGGTCCTGCTGAGGGAAATGAAAAATTTTATGTTTGTCGGGGGCCATTGGTGGGTCTGTTCTATCTGGTGCGAAGCACCTGGTGGGGAGTGCAGGATCGCAGTTGCAAGTTTTCTGTAAGAATGTAAGAACGGAAACCAACATAATAAAGTTATTTCAGTCTCTCGGGCTCGGGGTGGGCAGGCTTCCTGCTTGAATACAGCTATAAGTCTGACAGGTTTTTTTCTCTTCATGCTGGGCAAGGTTCAAACAGAAAGGGTTTAAACATAGGTTAGGCAACATGGAAGTCTTTTCTTTCTAATATTAGTGGATGTGCTGTCAAAGCAAGCAATCGAAGCCTTTCTTTCAACAGGGTCCAACATTTTTTTATTTCTTGGTAGTGGCATAAACTAAAGAAGATGACTACAGAAGATACCCTGTGTTAGGATGAAGAGAAGATTTCATGTGACTCACACCAATTCATACTGTGCCCTTGGCAGCACATCTGTAATGATCATATCACTGGAGTCCTAGATTGGATTTTGATTCAACAGGACAACATTTGTTCAGTCCTTAATGATAACCATTGCACAGATGTTGACACTTCTCAACAGGTGAAAATCAGAACGCAGGTCATTTTATAAAATGTTAAATGGTTACATGAATGAAGGGTAATAAATTCTTGAACATCCCAAGTATTTGAATAAATTAGAGGATGCTTTCCAATGATTAACACCAGGATGCTTCTGTTTTTTAGGTTCATTCATAGCCATCCTCTTATTTTGCCTTATTGAACTCTGTAGCCTTAACTGTCTTTCTTATTTTAGCTTAACCAGAATTGAGAACATCAAGCTGTAGTGGTCCTACAAATGTAGCCTTAAATGACTTCATTTACTTCTAAAACTCAACCTTCTCGCTGAGACCACTCAACAAACCCCCTAAGAAGGGTCCTTTTAACATTTCCATTTTGAACCTGTTTAGCAAGAAGTAGCTGGGAGTACTAATTGTCCCTATTCCCAATAACAGTTGGAGGACCCACGGAAAGAGAGGAAAAGCAGCAATAGGGACCTTTGTAGGTAAGGAAAGAACAGAAGTCTACCCATGGAGGAAAAATCCAAAAAAAAAGCAAGAAACTGAATGCGTGCTCAAAGAGGAAATTGATAATTAGAGCTAAGTAGGTTAGTAAGACAGGAAACAGGGTCCAGCTTAAAGAGGAAATGGGTGATCACCATAGCAACAAACAGATAATCATAACACAGCATGAGGCCAGTGAATAAAAGGGAACTAGCACTTATTGAATAATGGCAGACCAATAACAAAACAGAGAAGAAATCTGGTTTTTATAAAAGCAATGAAGCAGAGTAGTGTTGCTTAACCTATGGACTCTGAGCTCTGGGACCCCTTATCCCTGTGAGCTGCTCTTGTTTCACTTTCCTTGTATTAAATCATCTTTTAGTTTGCACTGTCTCCATGACTTTATTTTATTTTTTGTTGTTATACTGCTTTGAAAATTGGGCCCAGAGAAAAGACTCTTAGAGTGACATTATAGGGACATTCAAGCATACTCTAGAAATCCATCAACTTGTCTTCTTTAGGCAGGCTTTTTTTCCCCAACATCCAGAGCCTTACTATGCATGTTTTGATTATATCTAGGACATTTTAGTTGAATTGGGTAGATTTAAGAGAGAGGAAGGGTCTACAGAGTGTTCAGGACCTCACTACTAAATTAGAAGACTCATAGTGATCCACCTTTTTACAGCCTCCCAAGAGCTGGGATTACAGGTGTGCACCACCCTGCCCAGACTCAATTCCTATCTCAGCATGCCCTGAGGGATGGGGCCAGAATGTCAGGCCTGGGGAATGGAACCCCAGCCCCTGCACCTGCTTTCAGTGCTTTAATTCACTGAGCTATATGGCTGGCCTGAAAAGTTGAGAAGGATTTTTTTTTTTGGCTGTCTCTGGCTGCCTCAAGGGTGGGTCAGAATGGCAGGTGGAGCTGGGGTTTGAACCGTGGTCACCTGTTCCTGACTGGGTTTACCCAAGCAAGCATTTAAACAACTATGCTAACCCGGAAGCCCCCACAGAGGAGGTTGCTCTATCCTGGAAATTTTGAAAAAAAAAATCCTTAAACTATTAGAGGGCTTGCAAGTTAGCTCAGTTATTTAAAGTGCCTGTTTGGGCAAACTCAGTCAGGCATAGGTGACTGTGGTTCATTCCGCAGCTCTATATGCTGCACCAGATCCAGCCTTAAGGTAGCCTGAGCCAACCAAAGGGAAAAAAATCCTCTCCTGGAATTTTTATTATTTTCTAAGAAAGGAAAAGCATTCCATTATTTTTTTGACCATTGGTATGCATGAGGAATTCAAACCTGAAAATCAGTTTAACTAAACTCATAGAACTCTCGAGATGAGGGGGCTTTCAGGAGTCTAGTCTTAAAACTTTTATACTGGATAAACCAAGGCTCAAAAGCTGGAAGGACTCAGTCTAAATCAAACAGTAAATCAGACTAGAAACTAAAAATGAATTTATTTTTTCTCTCAACTGTGTTTCTTGTTATCTTCAAAAGAAAATATATTACTTTTTAAAGCTCATTTTTCTTATAACTGATCAGAGGACACTTATGCTTGCACAAGGCTTGATATAGAACAAGGAAGAACAAAGTTATTTTTAATGATGTTGATGGTGACACATTCAGGGGACAGGAATAAAAGTTATGACTTCTTTACTTTGCAATATCAGTTTAAGGAAGCTATTTGCTAGCCATCAGCTAATTCATCAAAGTCATACTTACTAGACTTTCAACATTCCAGCTTTGGGTGTGGATTCAAGATTAAAAATATGTTCAGCTCATAGTTCATTTTTGGCTCCATTTTGAAATTCTTTCATATTGTCTCAATGACAGTAAATCTTATGCTTTTAGTTAAGGATTCTAGATTCCTTGTCAGTTCTATGTTATCATAATTCAATAGAATCCATAGTTTTTATATAAAAATCTTTATATTATCCTAGAACAATTTTGTATGCATTTTCTAACTGCATTTTAAGAAATGTGAGAATACGTGTCTGGTGGCCAGGGTTTGTTTGGTGTTGGTTTTTGTTTGTTTGTTGTTATGTAGTAAATGAGGACTGTAAAACTTTCATTATTAAGTGAAAGTCCTGAATTCATAAAG
>PVKN010042937.1:0-10315 GCA_004027915.1 Capromys pilorides | reverse complement strand
GATGGTACCCTGCCACTTGGGGACCCTTGGAGGTGGCATAGCACCTCTTTCTAAGGGGAATAACCCTGACAAAGCAGGCACACAGGTCCTTTATGCAGCTCTGAGCAGGTGTCGGCAATAAACCAACCCTCCCTGGGCTCCAATACTCAGCAATGAGGTCCGCTTCTTCCGTTCATCCTCTCTTCCCTCCTTCTTTCTTCCCTCCCTTCCTTCTTTCCTTCCCTACTCCCTTCTTTTCTTCCTCTTTCCCTCCTTTCCTTCCTTCTTTCTAAATTGACAAATAATAATTGTGCATATTTACCAGACACAGTGTAATATTACGGTTTATTTATACACTATATAATGAAATACTCTGGGTATTTAGTTTATCTATCGCCTGACCTATTTATCACTTCTTGTGATGAGAATCTTCAAAATCCACCCTTTTAACTGTATCATAATTGCACAGTAGTGTTAACTCACTCACGGTCCGATGTAATAGAACAAAGGTGCCCAGTTTACGCCTCAGCCAGCTGGATGGAAAATGGGCGACCCTGAAGGCAGAGGAGCCTGGAGCCGTTCTGCGCAGGGTTTGACACTTTCCGTCTCTGGGATCTGCAGAGCCTCCAGGTGGAGACGTTTGAGCACCATCAGCATTTCCCTGAGTCATCTAATTATATCCACTGCTACCACAAGGGAGGCCTGATTTCCTTTCTCTGCCTTCCACTTTAATTCCGTGGAACTTTGGCTCCTCGGCTCCTCCATCTGCAACTTAATTTCTCCTCCTCCACTTCCTCTGTATCTTGCGGTTGGTCTGAAAAGGTGCTGCCTACGTTGCTTGTTGTGAGAGAAGGGCGGAGAGCAGCTCTCCGATTACGCAGGCAGGAAGTCGCAGATGTGTGAAGCGGGAGGGGGCAGGCGCACAGCTGCCGGGCCGCCGGATGAGCTGCGCGCCCCTGGTGTCTGAGGTACAGCGTCCGGCCACTGTGCACCTCGCCGGGCGATGACGTCAGAAGGGCTGGACTCTGAGCTGAGCCGCTGTGACCGCGCTTCCGCTGTCCCGGGTCGCCTGTGTGGGATCCTCTTCGTGTGCATGCCGCGCACTCCGCTGCTCACCTGCTTGCACGTCCTAGGAAGGCGTTTGTGCTTCCAGGCCCCATCAGCGTCCTGCTGATCAGGACCACGTGACTGGAGGACGGAGACTGGCGTTTAATTCTGTTCGGTGTTTTGCCAGTGGCCCCGCGGAGTGCTCCTGAAAGGGGCCTGGGTCTCGGCGGAAGGCCCAACCCTGGGCCGCATCCAAGAGGCCTGGCTGGGTCCGTCAGTTGTGCAAGACCCACAGGAGGCCAGGTCCCCTGGCGCATTGCGGAAGGGTCTTCTGTCAGTTCCAAGCAAACGGAGTTTTAAGTCTGGTTCTGCCGTGTCCTGCTCATGCGCCGCAGAGCATGGCGCAAAGCTCCACAGCCTGGTCTCCTCACCTGTAACTAAACCCCAACAGCCACGCCCTCCATGAACCCGAGGAGGAAGGGTGGGACGCTCCCTGGCACCCTCTGCCTGTCCCAGAGCAGCGACCCTTCACCTGATGGCATCACTCCTGCTCTGTTCATATTTTTGCTCTTCCCAGCCAGTTTCCTGTGTTCCATGTGATGGCAGGGATGTCGCAGAATAAGGACTGGCTCTGAGAAACTGTAACAGTCTCGGATTTGTGGTCGAGGCCACATGAGATAGAATATGTGCCCAGCGTCTGTGGCTTCCACAGCATCCACGCCCCTCGCCCTCTCCCCAGACCCTGGTCCAGCTGGGTGCACACGGGCCTGGGCCGTGTACAGGTGCTTTATGAACCTAGACTTACGCAGGCCAGGAGTCCCTGGAACCTACATCTTTTCCTCTTGATTTTGCTCCCTACGTGGCGGATTTGCAAGGACAGTTGCTCTGGTTACGAGACCGAATCACTTCCGAGTCTGCCTCTGTCACTCAAGGTCTCAGGGGAGGCAGCTGATTAGAGACATAGCTCTGCTGCGTGATTAAATCAGCTCAGATGGTCAGGGGCTCCTCGGAGGTCCTCAGAGGCAGGGGCGCTGATGCTCCTCAGGACGCGGCCCGGGTTAGGCGCGGACTGCTCCGCCTGCATCCGCTCTGCTTCGCGCGCTGCAGCGCGTGCGCCGAGTCAGTCCGCTCGTTTGAATGTGCGCTGTTTGATGTCGGTGCCTTGCTGGGTGACTCTCGAAATTCCCTGTTGTCCCTGCCCGCCTCTTGCTGCATTGATCTCGGCTCTACAGGCAGCGTCAGCGCTCTCTAGGCCGCGGCTCTTCCTTCTTTTAATTCTTGCCTTAAGAAACTAAGGACGCCAGGGAAGAGCGAGAGGAGAGGCAGAAGCTGCCGTGGGGGCGAGAGTCTGACGGGCGGCAGTGCGCTGCGGAGGGCTGTGGGGAGCGCCCCGCTCCAGAGGATGCGCTCTCTGCAGCAGGGCCAGGCCGAGGGCAGCCTGTGCAAGGAGAGGGAGCCGTGGGGGACCCGAGGAAGGGCGTGCTGGTGCTGCCGCTGCCTCTGCTGCTCGCATCTCCGTGGGTGCCGAAATCACAGCGGGGCCTTCCAGGAAGTTGACTCCTAGTATTCGAGCGCGCCTCCGGAATGCATCAGGCCGGAGCCTCGGGTAGCGCAGCCGAGCCTGCGCCTTGCTCCACACTGGCATTCCTTCCAGTTCTGTGTCAAGTTGCCCCCGGCTCTCGGGGCTGACCTTGTGTTCCAAAACCCGCTGGACTTCTCCTTCAACGCAGAGTAAGTCACTTAAGTCTTGCACACTTACCTTCTCTCGGAGCTTCTAGAAAAGAGGTCAGGGGACTTCATCTACCTTAGAAAAATAGCACCAAAGTCCTGGAAAATCTCCTGGCTCCAGAGTGAGACCCAGAAAGTCATGAGCTCTTCCAAGCTGAGCCCTCACATCTGCGCTTGGAGGAACAAATTTCTGGCGCTGTTGCCTCGCTGAGCCTGGTCCTGGTTGGTGCAGGGCACTGACTGGTGTCTGGGAGAGAGCTAGTGAGGGGGCGGGGTAGTGAGATAGCTCAGCAGACAAAGCCCCTGCTTAGGCGAGCACTGGAGTTCCAGTGCTAGGACCACATGCTGTGCTGGCCCTGCCCCTGGCCACCTGAGTGGGCCACCAAATCTGGCAGGGTGGCGCATGCCTGTAATCCCAGTGCTGGGAAGGCTGAGACAGGAGGCTCACTACAAATCTGAGGTGCATAGTGAGACCCTGTACCAAGTACACTAAAATAAAAAAAGCCCTGACCCCTAAGGTTCATAAAGGAAAGGTTTATTTAGCTCACAGCTTGCAGAGGTTTCAATCCATAATAAATTGGCTGCGTGGCAGGTGGCCCACGGCAGAGGAAGCAAAGCTCACAGTGGCCTGAAGTGGCAAAGGGACGAGGGAGCAGAGGAAGGACCCTCACCCTTCCCTCCTCCCTCTTTGACCTCACCCAGGCTTCTTGGGGTGCCGTGCACTCACCTGTAATCCCAGAGCCCTTCACCCTAGCCCCATGAATCCATCCCAGCTCTACCAACTCTAGCCTCAGCCACCCCTGAAAAAGCCCCACCTCTGGCTGCGTGAGGTTTGGCGGGGACAGCCAGATGCAGCCATAACACCTCTCTTTCTTACTTTGAGCACAGCAAAGGAGTCCAGTACAAACTACAGCCTAGAAAGATAAAGTATAGACTATAAAATATCTCCCCTATTCGTTCAGATATTACTCTATTCAGTGAATGGTGATCACTGATTTTTAACTATAACTATAGTACTGTGAATACATGACTATCTAAAAATATCTACCTATACTGGTGTGGAAGCTCACATCTATAAACCTAGAACTCAGGGAAGCTGAAGCAGGAGGATCTGAAGTTCCAGGCCAGCCTTAGCAGCACAGCATGAGAACCTGTGTCCAAATTGAAAACGGGCTGGACCTGTAGCTCGTTGAAAAGGCCTTGCATTCAATTTCTAGTAATGCCAGCAAGAATGAAGAACGTATACACAGTTTATATGTATCTAGGTATCTACGTATCTCTCTATCCCCCCTTCTTCACCTATCCCTCACTGGCCTTCCTGCACCCATCCTTTACCCACCTCTGTAGCCTTCTTCCCGTGTCATCCTGCATCACACCCCACCCTGGACAGCAGCCACGGTGTGCTCCCCAGTTCCCAGCACCTCCCACAGTGCCTGGCTCCTAATGGCCTTGGTGAACCTGAGGAAGGAAAGCATGGCTCCTAGCTGGGGAGCAGCATCACTAAGCAGTGCCGGGGTGGAGGCCTCGCAGAGCAGAACTAGAGCAAGGGGCAGAGAGGAAGCCAGAGCTGCGGGCAGGGGAGAGGCTGTCTGGTGCTCCCTGAGTGCTCCTGAGAGGCGGCCGGGGGCTGTGTGCTTCTTGGTCTGCCAGGGTTTACGCAGACCTGAGTGGGAAACTGGTCCCTGCTAAGCATGAGTTTTCTTTGTGCGTCTTGAAGAGCAACATGGATCTCCTGTTTCCACGTTGGTTCCCATCTTAAGAACCTTGGTTATCAACATCTGCAGTGTTTAAGCAAGATATCTACGAGCCCGTGGCCCACGACGTGCCTTTGCTTTACAAGGAGCCAGAGACCATGTTTCTTCCCCTATTCCCAGGCTCCTGGTCCATCTCTGGTCCCTGGGCATCTGCTGATCAGCTTCTAGCCTCCTCCCAGCACTGCACACTTCATGTTTCCCTTCCCTTCTGGGAGGCCGGATTCCATTCCTTGGCACAGTTTTCCTCTTAGACACAAGCCTAAGAGGAAAACTTCCGGTCTGGGTTACACAGGGCTCTTCTGTTGCATCTCAGGATGACAGAACTCAAGGAGGCACAGCATTCACCTCACCTATTTCCCAATAGCCAGGGGACATGTACAGAGGGGATCGAGTAAGCGAGGAGGTAGGGCTGGGCTAGGATGCCTGACCAGCACATGCTAGCAGCTGTAGCCCTCTTCCGTGAGCACCTACTGTGTGTTGGCACTGTACTAGATCCAGGAAAGGCTAGAGCAAAGCACCATGATCCTTGCCTCTAGAACAATAGGGTAGACTTAGAAAGAGTACGTACACACACACACACACACACACACATGCACACAGTCACAAACACACAGAGTCATGTGGCTAGGATGGCAAATAGAAGAAGAACAGTCTTTAGAGATCACATCTCAATGGGAGAGGTGCAGGTGGGGATCCCCACAATGCCTCTCCTGTGGGCACAGTTGCTGCCCCTTCCCTAAGTACACATCCAGGCCTGCTCAGGGAAGGCTGAGGAGAGAGCCAGGCTGGAAGGAATGAGTCCCCTCCCTCCGCAGCCCTGTCCTGTTCTTCTAAACAAAGGTGGTGGGGGCAGGCAGAAGAGCCCACTGGGTGGGCGCCCAGCTGCCTGAGGCCTCCCGGCCACATCAGTAAACAGCACCGCAGCAATCAATTTGGCTTTTTTGATGAAGACAAAACCATAGAGGAAAACCATTAGAAGCAGTAATAAAAGCCCTTCTTGTACAGTTAATAGAGAGCCTCCTAGATGGAACCAGCCCAGCTGCTGCTGCTGAAAATTTACTTCTGTTTTCAAGTTCAAATAGAGACTAAAACATTATCTTCGCGGGAATTGATTTTACGTCTTCCAAACACATATGCCACCTTAATTGTGATTTGTGTGATAGTTCAGCTGCTGAAAGCTTTCGTTTATCTCTACCTGGTTAAACAACTTTAAATAATAACAAGTCAATATATCTGTCTATTGACCAGGGTTCCTCTGCCTTCCCTGAGCTGAGCTGAAGAAGAAAAGTGCATTTAACCCTTCGCCGGCCAGCCAGCCACACCCCTACCCTCTGTGCCCACGTTGTCCTTCACAAATGAGACGCACGGGAACGCATTCTGCGCTCAGAGACCTTGCCTGGCGTAGACGCAGAAGATGGTTTTTTGTTAGCTGTTTATTTTTAACCTCAGCGCTTCTCTTAAAAGAAGAAAGATCTGATTTTTGTCAGAATTTTCTTTGCCAAATTCCCTCATTCATTTTCCTTATAGACTCTTTGCTTTTGGACAAAGCCAGAGAAAAAAGATATTAAAGATAGCGGGTTACATTACAGGGCCCATACAAACAAAACTTCATAGCTTTCTGTAGTGCTTTTTAATGCAACACATTTTTTGTAGAGACGGCCTTAACGGTCTATGACGGTGAGGTAAGGAGCACACAGAAGGGTGACTGTAAACTTGTGACCTTCCTCTGCCTAGAGTGGTTCAGAGACCAGGATGCCTGGCTGTGATGGCCGCACTAGGTAGAGCTGGGGGTCTAGTTTAGTTATGGTCCCCACAGGTGGTGTCCTCCAGGCTGGGGCCACTGAGTCGTTATCTCCTCCATGGCATCTCTGATCCTCTGCAAGCCTTGCCACTTTCTATGGTTTCCAAACATCTAACAAAAGCACAGGCAAGCAAGCAAGCAAGCAAGAAAGAAAGAAAGAAAGAAAGAAAGAAAGAAAGAAAGAAGAGGGAGGGAGAGAGAGAAAGAAGAAAGAAAGAAAAAAAGAAAGGAGGAGGGAACAAGAAAAGGAAGAAAGAAAGAGAAAGAAAGGAGAAGGGAGAGAGAGAAGAAAGAAAGAGAAAGAAAAAGAAGAGGGAGGGAGAGAGAGAAAGAAGAAAGAAAGAAGGGAGAGAGAAAGAAGAGAAAGAGAAAGGAGAAGGGAGAGAGAAAGAAAGAATAGAGGGGGAGAGAAAGAAAGAAAGAAAGAAAGAAAGAGAAAGAAAGAAGCAAGCAAGCAAGCAGGCCAATACCAGGTGGGCAGCACTGACGTCCCGCTAAAGGACAAGCACTGTCCAAGCCCCGAGCATCCGGCCCCGGCGGGAGAAAGGTCCTTTCTCTCCTGAGGCTAAGACGCGGCTAAGACCTGAGGGCAGGAAGGAACAGCCGTCAATGTGGGGTGCTCCAGGAAGGACTCAAAACCAAACCTGCAGCATCCTCACCCGCTGTCAATGCCTGGGATGGCAGGCGAGGGGGCTGCCACATCAGTGGGTGACATCAGGATTCATCCTACACTTTTTTTTTCCCAGAACCGGGGATTGAACTCAGGTCCTTGCACATGCTAGGCAAGCGCTTATTCTACTGAGCTGTCTCCCCAGCAGCTCATCTCTTCCTTATTGCTTTGTTTCCCCGTTCCTTTAACCCCTTCTCTGCTGTCCACATAGAGCGGCCTCGGCTCGATCCTGCTTCCTTGTCCCCTTGCTCTTCTCCGAGAGCGCTATGGACGCAGAGCAAATCAAAGGCTTCATGATAAATAATAACACTTAAAACTGACGGGTTGCTGTCCAGGTGGCAAGCTATGAACAGTTGATTAGGAGCGCACTTCCTGGGCGTGTGCGCTCCTGCTGGAGGAGGAGGGCCCGCGTGCCCCTTGGGGTTCCTCGGGAGGAGGGCTGGCTGTTAATCACCCCTCTGTCTGCAGGGAAGGATGGCCGCCTCGGCTCACTCTTTCTGCGCAGCTCGCCTGGCGCGCTGCTGAGGGGACATGTCCCTCTGATGCTGGCCCCCCGACGTCACCCCTCTGGAGCTCATTCACAGGCAGCCTTGGAAGGGACCGGGCCACCGCGCCTTCCCAGGACTCGGTGTCTACCGCGCTTACTGTGTGTAAACACGTGTCGCAGCGCGGAACGCAGGGGCGCAGACCACAGGAGGCCATGGAAGGCCCCGTCCAGTCCCCTGGCTCGCTCACAAGCCTCTTGGCTTCTTCCCCTTCCCTGCAGTGCTCGGCCGCGCTCACGCGCACTTCCAAGGGGCAAGCACCCCAGAAATGAGCTCCGCGTCCAGAGCTGTGGAGCGAGAGGTCCCTCCGCCAGTTTGCTCACGTGTGGGGGACGGGTCGCGATTCCGCTTCTCTTGTGCGGGTCCTTGAATAAACATATGTGGAACTTCACTGAATTAGGGACACAGAAGGGCTGCTCACCTTCAGGACAGAGGCTGATGGCTCTTAAAATAGAGTCCAGCGCTGCAGCCGGAGAGAGACCGCGAATGTCTCCTTCGTTTCTAATCCAAATAAACCGTCCAACCCACCGAACCATCCAATTCCTTAGTACTGACGCCGGGTTGAAATAGAGAAGAAGAAGCGGTAGTGGAGAGGGTGTGAACGAATGCCACTGTCCCTGAAGCCAAGCACGTCCAGGAGGGGCGTGGGCAGGTGACACAGGGTCAACTCTGGCAGGAGCCTGGGTTGGTTTCTCACATGGAGAAACAGAAACCCAGAGGGAAACGCGCCGTCACGCGAGGCCTGGCAACTCCGCCAACACCTACAGCACGCGGTCCGGGCGCCCCGCCAGGCCCTTCCAAGGATGCGTGGGTGCTGCGTCGGGCTCCAGCTGCGGCCCTTCCGGTCCACAGCCGGCCTAGGCCAGGACACCTGAGCGCGCCAGCCTGGCCGGAGAAAGCGAGAAGGCCCGGACAGAGCTGGCTCCCCTCTGCAGCAGGGTGCAGAGCAGAGAAGGCGCACAGCCCGGGGTCGCCCGCTCCGTCCTCTGGTCACCGGGGGGCGCTGGCGACACACCGGCAGCCCCGGCACCCCGCAGCTCGGCTCAGCTCACAGATGCTGGGAGGACTTAATTACGCTGCTTCCGAGCAAGCGAGCTCAGGGCTCCTCGCCAGCCTCTGTGCGTGGCAGCCCCGCCGCCCGTGCGCTCCGGGTCGCCTCGTTCAGGACACCTGACTTTCCCGATTAACCCCACTTATCCGGGTCCCGCGAGCCCCCGCGGCGCCTGCGCGGGCCCTGGCCTTTTGCAGACTGGCGTCGAGCTTGTTTCTAGACATTCCTCTCTCTCCTCGTTGCCTTAGGCTCCGGTGTGAGACCAGGGCTCCGCGGCAGGTTCTGATAGGGGGCTGGGCCTCGGAAGGACTAGCGCCAGCGCTGAAGAAGTCATGGCAGACCCGCAGCACGCCCGGGGTCTCCTGAGCCCCGGTCTCCTCCCTGATAGCAGTAGTCACAGCTGTGCCATACAGCTGAATGAGAACACGGGGAGAAACTGACCTTCTACAGCACGAGGCCGGTCAGGGCTCTTCTGCGCCAGGCTCAGGGCCTTACGGCCCTGTATTGTGTCCCCAGCCCCGTGGTGACAGCAGGAGGGCCATGGGATAACAGGGCTGTGCCTGGAGAATGCACCACGGGCCAGGTGGGAGGTAGCCATTCCAATGGAGAGAAACACTGCTCCAGTGCAGGGGCCGTGACACTGCTGGGACCCAGCCCACCTGGCAGAGGGAGCAGCACCAGGGAAGAGCCTATCACCACCGAGTCACCCCAGAGGTGAGGCAGGTGACGTGCCAGTCAGGGACAGGCAGCCATTCTGTCTTCTGCCCTTGCCAACACCCCTCAGCCTGGTCTTCCAGCAGGCCCCCAACAGCTAGTGAAGTTGTTCCTGGGTGTCTTCTCTGCCTGCCACCCACAGTGCTCGGTGACCTCCTCAGGTGCCGCCCCCATCCACAGTGTGGAGAGAGAAGTTCACTGAGACACGTGAGGGCGCTTGCTGCGTCCTGGACAATGGCTGCTGCTTCCCCATGCCTTGGCGGAGGCGGCCTGAGCTCCCCACTCCAGGCTTTCCCTAGATTCACTCTTTCCCTTCTGAGAGGTATCCACATTGACCTAGAGATCAAAAGGCCAGGCGCAACAGTCCACCCATAGACAGATCCTGCATGATTTGACCCTGAGCTTGACCCTAGAAAAGCTGAGCTAATGGACACCAAGAGCAGAAGAGGGATTTCCAGAGGCCAGGAAGGGAGGGCAGAGGGAGAGGACAGAGCTGTGATAAGGCTGGAAGTTATGGCCAGAGAGGAGGAATGGGCACCTTTGTTCTATTACATCGGACCGTGAGTGAGTTAACACTACTGTGCAATTATAATACAGTTAAAAGGGTGGATTTTGAAGATTCCCATCACAAGAAGTAATAAATAGGTCAGACGATAGATATACTAAATACCCAGAGTATTTCATCACGTAGTGTGTAAATAAACCGTAATATTACACTGTGTCTGGTAAATATGCACAATTATTATTTGTCAATTTAGAAAGAAGGAAGGAAAGGAGGGAAAGAGGAAGAAAAGAAGGGAGTAGGGAAGGCAAGAAGGAAGGGAGGGAAGAAAGAAGGAGGGAAGAGAGGATGAACGGAAGAAGCGGACCTCATTGCTGAGTATTGGAGCCCAGGGAGGGTTGGTTTATTGCCGACACCTGCTCAGAGCTGCATAAAGGACCTGTGTGCCTGCTTTGTCAGGGTTATTCCCCTTAGAAAGAGGTGCTATGCCACCTCCAAGGGTCCCCAAGTGGCAGGGTACCATC
>PVKN010042936.1:0-10323 GCA_004027915.1 Capromys pilorides | reverse complement strand
TATAGTATCGTGTCATCTGTGAAAGAAAAAAAAAAACGAACAAGAAAAGAAAATCAAGAACAATTCTCTCAGGCTTACACAGAGAGCAAACTGATCAAGCAATGGCTGTGACTCACCCCAATGGCTGACACTGGCAACAGTTCTACAAAGCACTCTACATGGTTCCAAAGTTAATCCTGAGGGGATTTGACCCTGGAAGATACAAAAGATGAATATTTTGTTACACAGGTCTGGCCTTAACTTGCCCTTGATCACCCAGCAGAAAAGCTTAATTACAAGGCATAGAACGCAGAGCTAGATTAGTATGATAAGATGTAAGAGGCTTAAACCAACAGCTTCCAACATTGCCAGTTTCACCAGTAACTCACTGCAATTATGGAACGTTGGACTATGTATACAACTACTCCATCTCAGTACAAAGAGAAGAATTTTTTTTCTTTTTTCCTCTTCTACTAATATAGATTAGAAAATTTATCACGTCTATACCCTGTGCTCTGTATAACAACAATATTCAATGTGTCAATTATTATGAACGTACTACTAACATGTTTTGAAACTATCATATTGTTATTTTTTATTTAAAAAATTGTTTCTTGCTAAAAAAAAAAAAAAAATCAAGAATAAAGGAAATCAGCCAGGGACTTATGAAGGATCTTGAATTGTGTGAAGAAGTGAACCACGTGACTCTGTGATGTAAAATGTTCCACACAGGGCAACAAGAAGCTCAAGTTTCCTGAAGCAGGAAAATGACTTGTGGGTTGGAATGTAATGTAGTGAGGAAATGACAGGAAGTAAAGTTGAAAGGTAGTGGGAAGGCCAGATCAGACAGGGCAGTGCAGATCATGATGAAAGCTTTGGAATTTATTCTAAATAGTACAAGAAGACACTGGAGTTCTTTGCAATTGATCTAAGCTGTGTCTTTAAATGACCACTCTGGTTGCTCTAGATAGAATGGGCTATAATGCAGTGAGGGTGGTCTATGAAAGTTAGACTAGTGGAGACCATTCTGCAATATTCTAGAAAAAGGATATTTGTGAATTGAGCAGCATGTTTGCAGGAAGGAGGTATGAAAAATGGTTGTATTTAGGACATGTTTTAGAATAGAAAAAAAAGGTGCTTGGGAAGTAGATTGTACAGAGATGGGGTGGGGTAAACAGAATACAAGAGTCAGTGATGAGCATCGCCTTTTGATCTGAACACTATTTCTGAGATGAAAAGATCTGATGAAGGAACTGGCTAAGGTGACTGAAACCAAGCGCAATACTCAGATGCCAGTCAGACACCCAAGTGTTGCTGTCATGTGGCCTTTCACCTGTTGGAATGCATGGAAGATGAGCCAGAGGCCCTGCTTTCCTAATCAGAGTTGCAAGAAGCATCACAGAATCAAGCCCTCTGAAGTCCCTTCCTGCAGGCTGCATTCCAGAAAAAAGAGTGGAAACCCGGGGCAGCTAAAGGAAGGCAGCTTAGGAGAAGCGTCTAACCTTGACTTGGATTTGAAAATATTATGGAAGAAGGAAATATATCTGGATAATATAGGTTACATTCTACAAGTGCTTTCCAAGTTCAACATATTTATCCTATGAAGTGACCATCTTCCAATTGGAAGATAAGGAAATGGAAAGGTAGAGTTCACTGACTTGCCTTAAGCCACATACTAGGGCTTTGTGACCCCTCATTATCCCCATTTTATTGTCCCATGTTGATTTTGTTAATACAAAAAAATGAAATTAATTGTAGCAAAGATGAGGGTAACATGTTCTTCTCAGCCCCTAAAAAACTCACATACTCATCCCTGCATCAAAGATTCTGCATGATCCTAGGCGTCTGTGGCAGCTTCATTTCCTTGGCAACAAAGAGGCTCATGAGTTTCACTCACAACCACTGTTTCTCTTCGCAAATAACTTTTCATCAATGCTTCATTTGCATTGAAAGAGGTTTTCATGCCAAGCAATATTTTGGGAACATTTTACAACTCCTGTTGCTAAAGTTCTGAGAGAAGCTGCTTCGAAAAAGCCCAAACTGTTTCCCTATTGGATCATTTTAAAATACAATCAGAACAGAATAGTTTCTCAATGAGTGCTTCAGTGATTTCTGCAAAATATTATTTAACTTTGATAAAGACCACCACTGTGTCTGTACAATACTGAACATCTGGATGAAAAGTGAGGGTTGATGGCAACGAGAAGGCAATAATGGGTAGAAAGACAATTCTGACCTCCCCTAGACACTGTAGGTGTTCATAATGGAGTCATCTAAGACCCTTCCTCATCTCCCCCCAATCAGACCAGCATATGGAGGAGTAAGCAGAACACTGCACTCAAAGGGAAAGGTGGGGAATGCCAGTCTTATCCTTGGTGCTGACCTTGTGGAACCTCAGCTGCTTCATCTCTGTAAAGGACACGATAGTCTTTTAGGAAGTTTATGAGGAATAAATAAAACAAATATCAAATTAGGCAGGTGTCATATTGTATTCATCTTTGCTCTCTGGTTCTGAATACAGATGTACAGTAGGAACTAGATAACTTGCACTGAAAAATGGACAAACGAGTAGAGAACAGGCAGTGCTATAGCACTAGCACCTAATATTTATACAACTCTTTGTGTTTGACAACTTCCTATGGCACTTATGTAAGTTTATCATTTCTAGAATATGAGGACACATAACCCAGAGAAAATATTTACTGAAAACATAAAATGTACTACTCTAGGCACAAATATTTTTTCCCAGTTAATCCAAGTAGTGAATAACTCCAGCTTTTGTTCTATTTGGAGCACCTGTTTGTAATCCATGTCATAAATATTTTCATGACTATTGCTTAGTAGTCAATGAGTTTCTTTGTTGGCATAGAATTTAAGATATTTCCCTAATAAGGACACCCAGTGTTAAAGCAATGAATTTCTATAGCTATGCAGTTCAGAGTGTTACCTAGGAGATGAAAAGCTAATCTGTCTGGAATTTCTGCCCTTGAGACCAAAGATGCTATAAATTTGCTCTGGAGGAAAATAATCATGGTAAGCATCTTAATTTCTTCCATCTCGTTTCCAAGCAGATGTCGCCGTGTTTTAGCCTGGAATTCATCATCTCTCTGATACATCAACATTGACATATTATATCTTCATCTCTTATTATAGAAAATGGAAATGAAACCAGAATGAAAGCATGTTGAATGAATTGGACTCCCCAGAGATTTGGGGGAGAAGAAAACCTCCCACTCGCCTTTGACTTTTGGATTTCTTATTTCCTTCATGTTTGGATTGCACTTTGAGAAGTCCATCTGGAAGTTCACTTTGTATCTTTTGCAAATGCAGAAAGGAGCTTGGATATCCAAAGAAAAAAAATTACCAAAAAAAAAAAAAAATGAGCTGAAGAAAAATAGTTGGGAAGGGGAGAAAGTGCCACCTCAGAAATCCAGTTTAAGATGAAACCCAAGAGATTAAATTCCATTTATTTCTGTGTTGACTTTGCCAGTCTGCCAGTTGGGGTGAATGCATGGATGTGTTTAGCCATTTTCCTCCTATCTATTAAGCTCTCCGTTTAGCGGATGAGTTTGGACAGGTGTCAACCCCTGCAAATGTCATCAGTCCTGTAATACTTCTGTGGAGCTCTTATCAAGGTAGCATGGCAGCCTGCTTGAAACTCCAGTTATCCCACAACAGGGACCACTATACTTCTTTCATTTTTCTGGCCTCGAGGAAACATTTGCAAGATTTTAGGATCACATTATATGTTGAGTGAATTGCGTTCTTCTTGAATTCCTTACAAAGTCACTCTGGTCCTTGGAGATTAGAAGTTTAAACTTGGAAGGTCATACCTGGTTGAGCCCTCCTCACTTTGGCTCCCCAGCCATTTCTGTTCCAGCCAGATTTAATCCCCTCCAGACATATCAAGTCAACTATCAGTCAAGGTGATCTTTATTTCTTTCCATATGCCGCAGACATTAAGGCCGCCTGATTTCTCACGTATTTCCTGGCACACTGAGTGGCAGATTCGGCTGCTGTCCAACAGGGATGTAAATAACGTTTACAGCGTAGCCCAAACTTGTTGACCATTTGTGAGAAGAATCCATCTTATTCTAGAGTTACAAGTGACAATGCCATCTTAGCTCTAATTGGTTTGCTGGACCGAGCATTAGCATCCCAGAATCTCTGCAAATTTAGGGAACTGGGAGAGAGAAAGAGCAGCTGTCTTCAGTGCATCTGCAGAAAACTGTTAACATTAGGCAAAAGGGATTTAGAGCATCGGATTTAGAGTTGTGACTGAAGTTCAAATCCCACGTGTAGTTCCCTCTGGCTATGTGACTTTGGAAATGTGACTTAATCTCCCGGGAACCATCCTCTCACCTGCAGGATGGGAATGCTGTCATCTGCCCTGTATCATCTCAGAATGATCGTAATAAGGAGCGTTAAAGTGTCTTGGAAAGCAACCAAGTGCTACTGAAATAAGAGCTACCACCATTGTCATCCATTGCCACCCACATCGCACTTGAGCTTGGCTGACAACTATTTATTTAAAGTGTTATGTTTTTTTTTTTTTTTTGTATTTTAGGGAAGGGTGTTCAGGGTGTCACTACTAGATCAGACTTTAATGATCCACTTGTTTACAGCCTCCCAAGAGCTGGGATTCCAGATGTGTGCCAACATGCCCAATCTTTTTTTTTTTTTTTATTTTAAGGAGTAAAAATAGTAGAAACAAAGACAGAAAAATAGTAAAAGCAAGAGTACATATAGTACAGAATTCAGAATAAGAACAAAAATTTAACAGTGGTTGTATTACATATTTTCATCATCAAATCTGTTTAGCTTAATAGATATAGGTATGTAAGAGTGGTCAAATAATTAAACATTAACACTTTCAATAAACCTTAATTATTTTTTAACATGCCTAATCTTAATTGCCTCTCAGCATGCCCCAGGGGCGGGACTGGCACTACAGGCCTAGGGATCAAACCCTGTTCCCTGTACCTGCTTACAGGTGATTTAATCTGCTGAGCTATTTGGCCAAACCTTTAGTAAGTTTTAAAACATATCAAGAAGTTTCTTATTCATCGCACTGAGCATTATTTCCTTACTGTAAAATGAGGAGGAGATTATGCTTATATATCTCACAGGCCAAGAGTGCACAGGGTGGGGGATTTACTCAGGTCTCTGGCACTACCCAGTGATTGGGCATGGTAGCTACCCAGTTCACCTTTCTGAATCTGACTGTCTCACAAACACAGCCCTGGAAGCTGACTGTGTCGGGGTCAGTGATATGGACACTTCTCTGTGGTGGACATGGGAAGTTGTAGGGAGAACTGCTGAGCTCCTTCCCTTGAGACAGGCCTCCCTTTCTGTCTTGACTGGAAGGCTGTGTGCTTTGACTTCAAGAAAAAAGTTCAAGAGAGTTCAGTAAGCAAAGGAATGAAGTCGGGCACAAAGGCAAATGAAGTGTGTTCCAGGGGATCGGGACATTGAATACAGAAGACACCATGCAGGAGGGTCTATGACACAGTCTTTAAAACTCTAAAAGAATCTATGTTTTCATAAACTTTTTAGTGGCAGCCAAATGTAGGATATATATTTTATATAACAAATCAGTAAACTAAAAGAACTTTTGAAAATGCTAGTCTCAATGGCAGGGCTCTTGCCTGGCAAGTGTAAAGTCCTGAGTTCAATTCCAGGTACCAAAAAGAAAATGCCAGTCTTTTATTATATGACACGAATTGTTAATCTAATTTATTCTATTCTATTCTTTATGTTATTAAATATAATGGTAAATATAATTCCAAAATTGATTTTAACACCCATTGATAAAATACATTGATGTAAAAAACATAGTCCTGGGGTGTCTTAGTTACTCTTCTCTCCTTGCTGGGACAAATACTCAACACTCAAAGTGAGGGAAGAAAAGGTTTAGGTAGCTCACAGTTACTGGAAATTTCAGTCCGTACTCAGCTGGCTCCAAGGCAGAGAGGCACATGGCACAGGGCAACCTTTCATAGCGGCGGCTAAGAGCAAGAGCTGAGGGAGAGAGCTAGCAGCAGCTCAAGCTGCTAACCTTTCTTCCTTCTTTACACTGAAGTGTAAATCCTCTGCTCCAGGGAAGGTGCAGCACCCATTTCCACAATAATCAATCACAAATTTCAGAAGCTGCCCCATGACTGCATGAAGCTTTGGGGTGGGGGTGGGGGGACACCTATACACAAACCATAACATAAGAAAATGAAATTAGGTCTTTGAGTTGAAAATCAGAGCATATTTTAGCTCAATACAAGTAAGAAACTTCTAGTAATTAGACAGCCACACCAATACATAGAATGGGCCTCTCAAGGTAGCGGGATTCCCCCACCTTGTCTGATATTTTCAAGACCGAATTTATATGCTGTGTAATAAGGACTTCCAAGTACAGACATCCCAGGAGCTCACAATGTACAATGAGCTGAAAGAAAATCTAGAGCATAAGCTAGAGATTGTAGTTTGAAAAAACTTAGCAGAAAGGCAGGGAGGATAAGGCAGAGTGTTTGGGAGATTGTCTTTCCTTAGCTTCTGTCCCATTAAAAAGAAAACATTTTCTGCTACATTTTTGTTTCCTATTGAGTGACCTAGCTTACTTCTTTTCTTTCCTTAGGAAAACAATTTGTTACTGACAGAAACAAATTTTAAATCAGTCACCTATAGGCTGCTGGGACGTTTCTTTTTCAAATGTTATGGTCACTTTCATCACAGCAGAAGCAGTTGCCTTTTGAAGATCTCAGCATTTGTGCTTCCCTGTGCCCTGGACTTAGCACAGTGTCCAGTAGGGACTCAGCACAGTGACCAGCTGCAGAACTGAGTGGGCACATGTGTGGGCAAATGAATCCTCTGGCTTCCTCAGAAAGGAGCGTTTTGGAGTCACTGACAACAAATCCTGGTGGGCAAGTGGCTTGCTTAGACTTATGTCTTTTTTTTTTTTTCTGGCGGGACCTGGGTTCCAACTCATGACCTTGCACTTGCCAGGCAGGCATTTGTGCCACGGTGCTGTCTCCCCAGCCCCTGGCTTGCTTAGGAAAGAGAGAATGGTGGTGATTATTGCACCATTACTGAGGTCATCTTGAGGGATGCTTTGGGAATAAGGACTCTCTTGAGAATCTCATGAAAGTTAAGGATTCCATCATACATATAAACATAGGCATATTCATACAAAACTATGCCCTCAGCTCGAGGAGTGCAGTCCTCACTTCCCGGCACAAAGAAAAACTCAGAAATTAAATCTGACTCAAATAGAATTGTTTTTTATTTGCTTAAATAAGTGGGATTTTGGAGACAGTGGAAAGAAGTTATATTAACACACTCTTATTTTATACTAAGTACAGTACTCAATATTTTATCTACATTAGTAATAAATCATAAGATGCAGAAGCTACTATGACATATATATGTGTTCATGTGTATATTCTGTGCTATCCAAATATACAGTATATATTCATATATATGTCCATATACATGAAAATAACATAGATATATATGCAAAAGATGTCACCTTCGTGCTCCACTCTTTTGCTCTTCCCTGCCATTTCCCTCCCTCCATCTTTCACTTGATAATTTCCATCACCCCTTCCCTCTCCGACTCAGAACTTAAAGCACAAAATATTGTTTAGTACTCATTGTGCAGGAACACACTCTGGCTCAGTGACTTCTGCAATGCAGAAGTCTGGCTCTCTTCCTGGCGAAGGAGCACGGCCTTCTGCTGCTTCCTCATGAGTCTGGCTGGTGAAGAACAAGGCACAGTCAGTTTTTAATCAGATCGTTTTTATGTTATATGCTTCATAGAGTATATAAGACCCAGCTATTTCCCTTCAGAAGTTCATCTCATAGTTAGGATTTTAGACCAGGATCCAGTGGTAGCCCTATATGGGGATATCCACACCCTAGTAACTGTTAACTCCCAGGGCGAGCTACTTCCACTGTGTTTGATGAGTGCTGCCTACTCATGAGCACGTGCGCCACTCAGCCCAGGAGTGAGGTTTTCTGGAATGAGGTCTGGTATGCAGGGATTTATGTCATTAGCATAGACTAGCTAAAGATACTGGGTAGAGAAGCTCACTCGGGGATGTCTTGAAGAGCAAGAAGCAATGACTACAGTCAGTTTGATGAGTGACACCATTGTTTATCCCGTGGGGGAGCAAACAGGCCTGATGGTGAGAAACAGAAGGAGAAACTAGGGTGAAGGTAGGATGAGAGCCATGAAGAAATGTGCTCAAAAGCCAGGGGTGGGGAGTTTCAAGAAGCAGGGGATGGCCGCAACATCAGGCCATCAAGGGAGGTAGTAAAATGACACAGAGGCTTGCCGCCGGGAGTTCACTGGGGACGTCAACAAGGCCACTTTCTGCAAAGTGGTGACCTGGAAACCACTGGCTATGCATTGGGCAGTGAACAGCAGATGAGACAGCTGAGAACTAAAATCCACACCAGTGACTCTCTCATGCTGGCCCATGGAGACAACTGCATCAGCATCACCCATGGGGCTTTATCAAATATATACTGTTGGCCTTGAAACATGTTTTTTTCTGAGTAAATCTAAAAAGTGGGTTCCAAGAATTCATATTTCTAAAAACCCAGATTTGCAAGCTATAAGAATGGAAACTACAAGAGGGTAGATGTCTTACCCACCACTGCAGGCACAGGGACTCCAGTAGTTTTCCCCCTAGCAGTTTCTCAGTAACTCTGTAGGGCAGCAGTTTTCTAAGCCATGTCTCACAAAGCAGCATGAGTAGCAATCACGTCAAGCATGGGAATCAATAATGATGCAACAGACCCATGTTCTCAAGTTCATGCTATCAAAAGTTGGGACATCAATCTGATAAATAAGGTTTCAGTGCTGTCCTTCACGTTGATTCCATCAGTACTGATACATATGAGAGAAGTCCCTAATTAGTGTGGACTTTCTATTGGCCAGCGATGGCAAGCTTTTTAGAGCTTTCAACAGTAATCAACAGCTGGCTACAGTACATATTGTGTAAGTTCCCCACCACTGTTGTAGAAAAATCATAATTGATTAATTAGATACGTTCATTTTATCAGAAAATATGTTTCTGCGACAGGCACAGACTTTAATAGAGGGGACCCTTAGTGTCCACTGGAGTTACATGTAGCTTACATCTGCCTTAGTTGTGTAATGACTGAATATAAGTTCTTGACCAGTGAAAGCCTGGATAATGACTTCTAGAGAGATGAAGAAAGAATAAATTCATCTACCACCAGGCATTTTCTAAGGATTGAATAGATAACAATCCTATAACGCATGTTAGTGTTTCCCCAACAAATATGTATTAGTTTTTCATTACTATAGCCAACACTTGAGGCAATCAGTTTATAAAGAGAAAAGATTTATTTTACTTTTTAATTTCAGATGTTTTACTTAATCTATGGGGGTTGGCCATATTCCTTTGAGCCCATGACAAAGTAGCACATCATGGCAGGGAGAACGTGATGGAAGAGAAGTGTTTGCCTCATGGACAAGAGGCAGAAAGAAAGAAGGTGGAGCCCAACAATATATTCCAAGGGCAAGCCCTAGAGACCTAAAGACCTCCCACAGGGCCTTACCTCACAACAGTGCCAAGCTATAGGCCAAATTTTTAACACATTGTCTCTTGGGTGTCACTTACAAGCTATAGCACAACATATACGATGTTATGTTTTGTGTCTAGTTGTCCCTCTAAAGCCTAACGCAGTCATAGGTCAGGGACTTCTAGAATTTGTGATGAACTCATGATCCACTGGGATTATGGGTTTTAGTGCTGCTGGAATTATGGGTGTGAATACTTCCCCCAGCCTGAGCTGGATAGCCTAAATGCTACTCAAGGGAGACAGAGAGACAGACTTCTTCTCTGTTGCCATAGTTGCTGCTACTCCTCCATTTGCTCTTTTGCTCTTTACTACTGCCATGAAAGGTTGCTCTCCTCCATGTGCTGCTCTACCTTGGAGCCAGATGAGTATGATGTGAAACCTCCAGTAACTGTGAGCAAAATAAATCTTTCCTTCCTTCACTTGGGGTGTTGAGTATTTGTCCCTGCAGTGAGAGAAGAGTAACTGAAACATATGACATTGTGATTAATAAAATACAGCCTCATCAAAAAAGTGAGTGAATGTCTGAGAACCTCCAGAGTTCATAATTTAGGTTGAATTGTATAAAGTTGCAAGCTCTGTGAGTCACAAATAAGCAAGTCTAGGCAGTTTTATATAGTTTTATAATATTCTCTCAATCAAATAAATGATACAAAGATATGATCTCAATATTGTAGAAATTATCCAAGATTTTAGAATTGCAAATGGTAATATCATAGCCAGTTGACCTCATGATTCTCA
>PVKN010042935.1:0-10290 GCA_004027915.1 Capromys pilorides | reverse complement strand
GACACGGCTCTGATGTAGAAATATTAAACAGAACAAAAAGTCCAGAAACAGATCCAAATAAAAATATAGCAGTATGATAGCACCGCGACATATTATGTTATCATGAAGATGTTCCTCAGTGCATGACGTTGCCACTGAGAGGATCATTTACCCCAATCTAAATGCATCCCAGGAACATGAAAGTTGTGAAAACTACTTTAGTCTTCCTGCAGTGGAAGATGAGCAGCTCCAGTCAACACAGTCAGAAAATCTGAGAGACGATGTGAGAACGCATCTGCGAGTGGAAGCCAGTGGAGAGTGACAGGGAGAAGACCTGGGAGGGGGAAATGCCCCAAGCGCTGCCCCTGGACATGGTGGCCAGCATCGGAGCCTGGGCTGGGAGCTGGAGGTGGAAGCGCTCTGGGAGCTGTCGCCAGGTGCTAAGGAAACAACAGGGGTCGTGGGGCTAACAGAGAACAAGGAAGCTTCGCAAGCCCGGCACACTGCTGCGGGATTCTGAAAGAGGCAGACTGGGTCGTGCAGGCGGGGATGGATGAGCCCGCGCGCTTAACATGATCATTTCAACCCCTGAAACTGGGTCTGAGTGATCCTGAATTCCTAGCACTCAGGAAGCTGAGGCAGGAAGATCCTTATGAGTTTTGAGGTCAGCCCTGGGCTACATAGTGAGTTCAAGGCCAGCCTGAGCTACAGAGAGAGAGAGAGACCCTGCCTCAAAACAACAAGAAAAACAAATGGAAAAAAAGAATGACCTTGAATTGTTAGAACTCTTAGATGCCTCTTAAATTCTTTTTTTTTTTTTGTACTTTAGGGAAGAGCCTAGAGGGTGTTCAGGGTCTCACTACTAGATCTGGTTTACAGCCTCCCAAGAGCTGGGATTACAGGCACGCGCCACCACTCCCAGTCTTAATCGCCATCTCAGCGTGCCCTGGGGGTGGGGCCAGCACGGCAGGCCCCGGGGTAGGTGCCTCTTAGAAGCAAATACAAATCTTTTCTCAGAGAAGACAGTATGTTCAGAGACCCTAGCTTATTCTATAATTCGCAGTTAGAGTGTCTACAACCCAACAAAATTAACCAAGCTCACTATACCAGATGATAATACTAAAACCTATGAAAATAATAGAAAATACTCACGTGGAACAACAGAAACAGGTTCAGAGGAAGTACAGACAGTGGATTTATCACAGATTTTGAAATAAGTGTGCTTACCATGTTAAAACAGAATACAAGTGGTGGGCTCAGTGGCACGCAGCTGTAGCCCCAGCTAGTTGGCACGCAGGGCGGGAGGATCGCTTCAGCTCAGGAGTTTGAAGCCTACCTGGGCTACAAAAAAAGACCTGACTCTCAGTAAAAAGAAAAGAAAAAAACCCGGCAGGCCCGAGCACACTTTCCCAGCATGCACGTGAGTTGGGTTTCTACCGGAGAAGAGGAACCCAGATAAGGCAGAAGCAGCGTCTATAGAGATGAGGGTGGAAAACTGCCTGAAACTAATAAAACACAATTAGAAGCCTTTTTCTTTCTTTTGGCTGACTCAAGCTGCCTTGAGGGTAGGTGTGGGGATCAGACCATCGTCCCCTGTGCCTGACTGGGATTGGCCATGCAGGCCCTTAAACCACTGAGCTAACCCAAAAGCCCCCACTAAAAGGCGATTAGAGAAGCACTCAAAATTCAAAATGCTACCCATCAAAGGCCCATGGTAGAACTTCTCAAAGCTAAACACTAAGGGAAAAAATCAAAAGCATCCAGGGAAAAAGGCAGAGAGGCCTCTAAAGGTACGACAAACAAGACAATGGACTTCTCACCTGGAGCTATGGCCAGAGACCCTGGGTGAACCCAGGTGTGGTGGTGCACACCTGTCGTCTGAGCACTCGAGAGGCTAAGGCAGGAGGACCCCGAGTTTGTGCTCAGCCTAGGTATCTTAGTGGCTTAGTGAGGCCCTATCTCAAAGTAAAAATAAAAAGGGCCAGGGATGTAGCTCAGTTGGAAGGCCTTGGACTCAATCCCAAAGAGAAGAGAAAAGGAGAGAGAGAGAGACAGAGAAAGAGAGACAGGGACAGAGAGAAAAGGAGGAAAAGGAAAAGGAGCAGTGGTGGGGGCTTCCAAATGCTGAAATAGGAGCGAGGAACCCGGTGAACAGAGCAACACTGAGGAGCTGCACAGGGTGTTCTGCACAAAGGAGCACTCGGCGGCCTGAAGGTGAGGGACAGATGGGGGCATTGCTCAGCGGCAGGGCGCCTGCCTGGCAGGCACAAGATCCTGAGCTTGATTCCTGGTTAAAAAAAAAAAGAAAGAGAGAGAGAAAGAAGAAAGGAAGGAAGGAAGGAAAGACGTTAAAGGTAAAAAAGGATAAAGAGCACAAGGTTAAATATGAAGCTCATTTAAATGAGTTTAATAAAATCATATTAAGCTGGCTGGGGAGATACACAGTGGTCTAAGTGTCTCCCTGGCAAGCACAAGGACCCAGGTTTGATCTCCGGTACCTGCTATGCCATGCCAGCCCCAAAACCCAGGCCCACTGAGCTGGCCACCGAAACCTGGCCTAGCGGTGCATCCCTGAAATCCCAGTGCTGGAGAGGTTGAGGCAGGGGCTCACTAGGAGTCTGAAATGTGTACTAAGACCCTGTACCAAATGAATAAATAACTAGATTTTAAAAAGTTATTTTTCAAAAAGTATGAAACAACTTGGCAGCAGAAATGGCACAGGACGTGTTTTCCAAAGAGAAGCACTGTTTAGAGAAACAAGGTAAACTTCCTAGCTATTCTGGAGTCGGCTTGGAAAATAATTCAGAACAAGGTCTGCGGGTGGAGATGGAGTGTCCAGGTCACATTCTGCTTTAAGAGGCAACAATACAGGTAAGTTTAAAATGAATGAAAACACATAAATAAATAAATGACTAATCAACAAAACCATAGAAATAAAAATGGAGTGCTGCTCAGCCTTAAAGAGGGACAAGCTCAACACAGCTGTAGGTGAATGGGTGACCGCGAGGCTGTACTCGTGAGTGAGATCAGCCAGACGCATGTGCATAAATATTGCACTGTTTCTCTGGTGTGAGCAATGGAAAGTGTAAATAAGGACCGATATATATAACAGGTATTGTGAAGTAGGAAGAAAAAGTGCAAATGGAAAGGGAATTGGAGAAGAAGACAAAAAAATCAGAGAAGAAAGAAAAAAATGAAAACGAAGTTTTTGTAAATAAGGAGACAAAGGGGGATTGAAAGGAGTGGAAAATGGGAAAAAAAGAAGTAAGAGGTATCACGTTCAGGTACAAACTCCCTGCGATGAGTGTGACCATTATGTATATCTAAACGTAGCAATAAACATAATTAATTTAAAAGTATGGGAAAGATTTAATAACTCTAAGTTACCTGGTCTTTTGTGTGTGTGTGTATGTGTGTGTGTGTGTGTGTGTATTGTAGGGAAGGGTGTAGCGGGCGTTCAGGGTCTCACTACCAGATCAGACTCATAGTGATCTGCCTATTTTCGGCCTCCCAAGAGCTGGGATTATAGGTGCGTGCCGCCATGCCCAGTTTCAATTGCCGGCTCAGTGTGTCCTGGGGGCGGGGCCTAAACCCCTGACCCCTGCGCCTGCTTGTAGGTGCTTTGATCTGCTGAGCTATTTGGCTGGCTGTTAATGTGATTGTTTGTGCTGCCTAATGCTAATTGCATTAAGCAGTGTTGTAAAGCTTCTTGCTTCTCTTGTAAGTCCTTGGTGTTCTCTGTTTTTAATGTGTTTTAATTAGTACAGGGTATTCAGGTTCTCACTATGTAGATCGGACTCCTAGTGATCCTCCTGTTTTCAGCCTCCCAAGCGCTGGGATTACAGGGGCACACCACCACACCCAGTATCAACCATCATCTCATCGTGCCCTGGGGGAAGGGCTGGCATGGCTTGATGGGGATCAAACCCAGGCCCCTGAGCTCTGCCTAAGCAGGTGCTTTAGTCCACTGAGCTATCTGGCCAGCCCTTGCTTCTCCATAACAAGTAAACTGCAACTATTTTACCACTTGTCTAGTGTTTGCTTAAATTAAGTACTTAAAATGAGATTTTATTTTTCTAAATTTGTTTTTGTTTTTGTTGTTTTGCTGAATGGGAGATTGAACTCAGGGCCTTGCTCTTGCCAGGCAGGCACTTGTGCCACAGAGCTATCTCCTCGGCCTCTGAGATTTTATTTTTAAATCACTTTGTTTTACTAAAACTCCTTATAAGGTTCAAAGACAATGATTTGGGATGTTTCTAACTTCAAATTTGTTGTACGCCTGTGTTTTACTTTTTTTTTGGGTACACAGTGCATCAGTGTAGCACAGTGAGACACAAATATGTGTAAATGGGCGTGGGTGGGCGTGCAGGGTTGACCTGGAGGTCTAAGCGCCTGCCTGGCAAGCACAAAGACCCAGGTTCGATCCCCGGTATTGCTAAGCCGTACTAGCCTCTGAAACCCAGGTGCACTGAGCTGGCCACTAAAACCTAGCTTGGTGGCGCTTGGCTGCAATCCCAATGCTGGGATGCTGAGATAGGAGGATTACCACAAATCTGAGCTGTGTCAGGAGACCCTGTGCCAAATAAATAAAGATTAAAAACAAAAACAAATCTGTTTAATAATATAATGATACAGTGTTCATAATCTATCAAGGACAGCTAATTTTATAATAATATAAAAATTAGGTTTCTGTTATCAATTGATCACAGTTGTTAACAGTTTAACTTCCAAATAAGACAGTTTATTCTAAAAATATAATTTTTAAAAATTGTAATACCAGAGAATAATGTCAAAATCTGAAAGAATAAAACTTCAAATTCCTTAGGGGTGGAACATAACAAAAGCTTAGGGCAAAATACAGATAAAGAACTAAATCAGAGGCTGGGGAGATAGTTTGGTGGCACAAGTGCCTGCCTGGCAAGTGTAAGGTCATGAGTTCAAACCCCGGTCCTGAAGAAAAAAAAAAAAGGAACTAAACTCAAACAGCACCCCAGAAATGGCAAGGTGTGAATGGCGAGTAGAGGTTCTTGCTGTCACCGGGAAGAGCAGACGGGCAGTCGGAGCCACGGAACCCCGGAGGCTGCACAGTGCAGTCGCAGCAGCCAGTACCACGCAAGGCCCAGCGTGGACAGGGCTAGCAAGCCAGTGGCAGGAAAGACGTGGCATCAAAGAATACTGAGCCGCAGAGAAGGCCAGGAAGGAAAAGGATGGCACAGGAGTAGAAGGAAAAGAGAGAACATCTGGGAAAGCGCAGGGCTGACCTAAGCCCCTCAGCAGCTGCCCTCACTGGACGTGAGCTGGACGCTCAGCTGAGCAACAGGAGCGCCAGGCAGGAACTGTGCGCGTTCCCGTACGCTGCATGCGAAAGACTCGCGGAGGTGGAAAGGAACACAGATGGGCGAAGAAAGAAGGCCCGGGCTGGTCCAGAGAAAACACAGCAGAAGTGGAATTTTACGCTGACCGGGAATCTGGAGATACAGAAGGGTGATTCATGATGATAAAATCTTCCGCTCCCTGGGAAAATTCTGCAATTCTAAGAGGCGATGCCTTAAATAACAGTCGAGACACACTTCGATAGAACTACGAGATAAAATAGCGTTTTCCATGCGATCTGTCACAAAGGAATTATTCAAAAATTTCTAATCTGTTGCATATCAATTCTCCCATAAAACTATAATGTAAAAAAGAGTTAATAAAAAGAAGAGAAGACACAAAATACGAGTCAGTTGGCCACAGGCACACACATCACAGCAGTGTAAATTGCTAGCAGATGCCTGGCATGGTGGGGCACATCTGTGATCTCAATATGCAGGAGGCTGAGGCAGGAGGATGGCCAAGAATTTCAGTCTAGCCTGGGGTATGTAGTGTGTTGAAGGCCAACTTGAACTAGATAATGAGATTCTGTCTCCAAACAAACAAACACAAAGTGAAAGTATAATAGGGGCTGAGGAGACAGCTCAGTGGCACAAGGGCCTGCCTGGCAAGTGAGTTTGAACTCCGGTCCTGCAAAAAAAAAATAAAAAAATAAAAAACTGAAAAACATAGAAGAAAAATATATTGAAAAGTAGTGGTAAAAAAAGATTCAGTGCAATATAAAATGTTAGGAAACCATGATAACCTTAAAAGAAAATGCAAATGCATGTGTTTTAAATAGTTGAGATACTAATAGGCCAGGTACGGCAACTAAGGCAGAAGCCATTAAGGAAAGGGACCAATGCATTTACTTTTAAAGAGCTATCTAGGTCAAACATCACTCCAGACAATAGCTAAGACAACTGATCCCGCAGGCGAAATCCTTGCAAGCTCTGGGAGAGGGAGCCTGCCTCATTCCTCTGTGAAGAGCACTGCAAGCTCGCCAGTGAGCTAAGACAAGAGGACCATCCCCTCTTGCTAGCAATGCCTTTGAACGTGAACCGTTGCCTTGGCCACTCATACAAAGACCACAAAAGCAGTAATAGTGGTCCGTGGCAGTGAGCGTCTAAGAGCTGGGTGCACCTAACAGAGGCAGGTGAACGTTTTCGGAAGGTTTGCCCATACTCGTCAACAACTAAAATGCAAAACACTCAACTCAGGAAATCCATTTCCTGGAATTTGCCCTTGGGCAATCACCATGGATCTATACAAGGATGTTTTTATAAATTTGTTTATTATTGCTGTTAAGAGAGTTAAAAAAAAATTGTGATCTATGAAAATATTCAAAGTTGGAGAATGGCTGAAAATCTTTTAGGGGACTAGGTGTATAGCTCAGTGGTAAAAGTGAAATTATAACCATTTGGTTCCCTGGCCAAATGGAGTGAAGTAATACAAGTTATCTATTCCAAGTGGCCCTGGCCTGGAACTCAGTAGTACGGTGCACCCTTAGCATGTGCAAGGCCTTGGGTTCAATTCCCGGCACTGTACAGAGACAAAAACGTTAACAGGAAAGTCCTACCAAGGGGAAAAGTGATGTATAATACAAAGCAAAGCAAAACAACATCATCCCTTTTTAACGGGTGGTTAGGTGAGGCAACAATTTTTCATTGTTTTTATGACTTTATTATCTCTATTATCACCTTTATTTTTCTAGACTATCTCAAGCAAATGTGTGTTACCTTTCATCAGAAAAGTGGCCCTTTGGGATCTCTTGCTTTCAGAATTTCACTGTTGCTTTCTAATTGCACATGAAGTCCATAATTATCCACAGGACTCATTTGACTGCCTCCATCCGTATTCTATGGCGTTGGCCTTGCGCTCGCTGGCACAGTGTTGCACCAGTATTTGATCGAGGAGTTGAAAGAGTGTGGAACTTGTCTTTGTTTTCTGAGATAGAGTCTTGCTACGTAGTCCAGGCTGGCCTTGAACTCGCTAGCCCAGGCTGGTCTTGATCTCGCAGAGATGCTTCTGTCTCGGCCCCGAGTGCTGGAATGGCAGGTATGCATGGTTGCCCCCAGCCTTAGACTTGCTTGTATCTCAGTAGGAGAGATTTATTTTATTCTTTTTGGTCCGTCGCTATACACGGTTTCCTAGAGGAAGCCAAACATCTTTTGCAAGGTACCCAGTTCCTCCTAAAGGTAAACCCGTCACCTATGCAGTAAACATGCATTAAGCACATCTCAGAGCACGGCCCCGGGGACAGAGGATAAGACTCTGGGGTCAGGTGGCCCAGCACCGCCGCAGGACTGGTGCCAAGGCCCGGTGTCACCAGGGCCGGGTGAGTTACCTGCAGCAGTCCCTACAGTGTGGTGGCTCCCCTCCACCACTAGCCTTACAGAGCTGTGGGGCGAACAGAGAGACACAGACGCAGAGACCAGCTCAGCAGTGTGAGTTGCAGTGGAACTGCGACTCTCATCCTGCAAAGCAAAAGAGCATTTTGTGCTGTGTTTTCCCATCATTCTTCAGCTAGTCACTGCGGGTGGCGTATGAGGCTGAGGCCTTTCCTTGCGTGCAGTCGGTGCGGGCGCGTCACACAGCCAACTCCGCTCCTCATGCCACCCCCTCCATCTCCTGGTCCCTCTCCCATCTGAGAAAGGTCTACTGCACAGTTGCTATTACCTGTTCTTTGTCTTGCTTTTTATAACTTGTGTTTCTCATGATGAGAAACCATGGGCTATGTAGGCCTGTGTGTCTGATTTCTCTCACTAAACATTAGGGTCTCAAGGTGTGTCCATTTTCCTACGAATGTTTCTATGGCACAGTAGTACTCCACTGTGCATAAGTACCACAGTTTCTTTTCTTTATCCACCCTCCTGCTAATGGTCATGTAGGTTGCTTCCAAGATATTGCTGTTATGAATTGCGTGCCTGTCAACGTGGCGTATGCATGCGTCACATGTCTCTGTAATGACGTCTTTCATTCTTGTAGGACAATACCTCATGGGAATAGCTGGGTCAGATGGAATTTCTAATTTTGGTTTATTGAGGAATCTCCATATGACCCAAAATGATGGCACTGGTTTACATTCCCAGCAGCAGTGTCGGAGGGCTCCCCCTCCCCAGCCTCCCCGGCATCTGTTACTTGATTTCTTTTTTTTCCTAATGTATTTGGTTGTTTGGTTGTTACAGGGTCTCGTTATGTAGCTCAGACTCTTAGTGATCCTCCTGTTTTCAGCTCCCCACCCCCAACGCCGGGATTATAGGCACGGACTCTGTGGCTGGCTCAGCCTGGCCTGGACATGGGTCTGGAGCTGCATGTGGTGCCAGGAAGCGAACCTCAGTCCCTGTGCTCTGCCTAACCTGGCGCTTTAGTCCACTGAGCTACCTTGCCGGCCCCTGTTGCTTGACCTCGTGATGCTGAACCTTGTGTCTACGTAAGACAGGGTCTCAGCGGCGCTTTAATTTGCACTTCTCCGATGGCCGGCGACGCCGTTTGCTTCTCCCTGGGCACGCTGATCCCCTGCACTTCTGAGACGCGTCTGATCATTTCAGCTGCCCACTCGTGGACTTCATCTTTTATTTTAGGGATCTAATTTTTTGTGTTCTTTATGTACTCTAGATAATCGTCCTTAGTCTGAGGAATAACTGGCAACATTTTTTAAAGCCTAGTTTAAAAACAGTGAATCCTTTTTAAAAGTAAAAGAGTTGGGCTGGGGAGATAGCTCAGGGGCACAAGTGCCTGCCTGGCAAGTGCAAGGTCCTGAGTTTGATCCCCAGTCCCCCCCCCTCCCAAAAAAAAAAAAAGTAAAAGTAAACAGAACTGTGACAGTCTTGCTGTACAGAGCTGGAGGAGGAGGCAGGTGTGGCTGGAGGCTGCCGGCTGCCAGGACGAGGGCGCTGTGCTCCCGGCTGAGAGGAGGGGGGCGCCGTGCTCCTGGCTGCGCCTGCGACAGAGCTGCTCTCCAGCACACTGACTCAGCCGGCAGAGGTGGGGCCCAGCGCCCAGCCTACCTCAGCACAGGAGTGTCACCCGCAAGTCACAACACCGCAGGAGAATGCCGAGCACGCCCTGCCTCGCTTCCACTTCCTGCTCAGAAGGCTCAAGCCCGGGCCTCCACACCGCATCCGCGTCCTGGTGACCCTGGGGCAGGGGAAGCGAGCTGAAAGGAGCAGCGGAGAAGGAGGGATGGCCAGCGGACCACCGGGCCTGCCCCAGGACACTCGGGCCGAGAGTGGACGAGAGAGACGAGACGTTTCCGGTGTCTGTCACTGAGAAGCAGAACACCGCAACACTGGGCAGCTTAAAGCCCACGGAAGGCTGAGGAAGCTTTCCTGGGTCCGAGAGTCTGGCAGCTCCCGGCTTCTGGGCTCCTCATGCATCTGCCCGGAGCGAGCTGGGGTGGGGTGGGGTGTCCCAGTAGGGCATGGATCCATGGGGTCTCTGTCCACGTGGAGGCACAGTATCTGGGGGTGCAGGCCAAGGCGCTTTACAGTGTGGCAGTGGCTTCCAGGCTCTGCGTGGCTCTCGTGGTCCCTCTGCTCATCTCCCAAGCCACTCACATGGCCCATCCAGGGCTAGCTATTGCTGGGCGTTGAGGGCCACCAATCCAGTGTGTGTCAGAGAACAAGACCAGGAAATCTGGGTGAGGCGAGGGTGTGACAGAGAGAGGGGGCAGGGGAAAGGGGAGGCAGAGGGTGAGACAGGAATGCAGCCACCACCCCAAGAGGATGGCACCGCTGGAGTTAGGGGTGGGGCGGGGGATGAGCCCAGGACAGGGACCAAGGCTGAGGGCAAGGCCAGGAGAGGAGAAGACAAATCCAAGCCACCAGGCAGGCGGCAGCAGAGAGGCTGAGCAGAGGCAGAGGCACCGCTGATTGGGCTAGGAGAAAAGCTGTCAAGAAAATGTTTACATCCACGGGGCCACTACTGTTGAAGGTGGTTTCTGTTCCATTGCTTCTT
>PVKN010042934.1:0-10315 GCA_004027915.1 Capromys pilorides | reverse complement strand
CCTTTTTCTCCGTCATGTCCCCTCCCATTCTACCTGTGACCAAGCCAAATATGGACTGAAACTACAAATGGAAGTAAGTTTCTATTTCTTTAAATTATGAACATTGGGTATTTTGTCCCAGAGATGAGAAAGCAACAAATACAACAGTCTTAAAATCTTGAGGTCTCAGTTCAGTGACTTAATGGACTGAACTATGCATATCTTGTGCATAATACCAAAACTGCATAAACAAGAAGTCAGCTGCAGATATGTTTTTTGGATATGCAATTGTTTCACATGAACTTGATTATCCTCATGCATAAAGGTGTAAGTCAACCTGTATGATAGGTGTGCCCTGATAATTAAATTACTTAATACATTACACATCTCTGAACGTTAATTTCCCTCTCTTATTTTCTCCTCATGGAAGAATTCCTACAAGAGCTCTAGAGTTGATAGAAAATGGATCAATAGCAATAGGCTAGTGGTTCTTAGAACTCATTCTCCATTTAAGAAACATCATCCAATTATTTGTGTGTGTGTGTGTGTGTGTGTGTGTGTGTGTGTGTGTGTGTGTTTCTAGGCTATTTTGCCAGATCTATAAGGTTTTGAATAAGGTATAAGGAGCAAGGTCTTCCAAATAGAATGAATTACCAGGCCTGGTGGCACACACCTGTAATGTCAGCACTTGAGAGGCTGAGAAGGGAGGATTACTGCAAATGTGAGGTGATCCCTGGCTACAAAGTGAGTTGAAGGCCAGCATGGAATATGTAGCAAGACCATTTCACCAACTAGCAATCACAACAACAGTTAAAAGGAATAAAAACAAAGACATAAAAATCCTAGAGAATGTTTTAAACATTGCACTTGCTGAAAGTTCTAAAGTATTTAAAATGCCTAACAACCTGGTGGTATAGCGAACATTACAGACTTATTTAAAAGAGAAAATAACACTTTCTAGAAAAGAACTCAACAAGTAGGAAATATGTTTGGATAAACAAATTTGACAGTGAGTCTGAATCAGTGGGGAAACATGACAAACAAAACACTGTCAGTCGACCAGATGGTCCAAGTTTCCATCTTCTGCAGACAGGCTGAGCTTAGCAAGGGGTACATAGCCAAGCTGCAAACTGCAAAAGCCCTTCTCTTTAAAGTGCCATAGAGCTCTGAGACCAAATGGCCGCGTGGCCTATGGCACAAAATTGGACCTCAGAGTTTTGCCCCACAAATAACAGATTCTACAGCATGTGAACCTAAAGAACAAGACCATAGGTCTGAATCATGGAATTCTGGAAGAGGACATCATTAGTTAAGCATTGGAGGAGGGGTACCTTGGAGAAATGAGTGGCTGAGAGAACAAGAGAGACAAAAATGAAGAATGAGACACTGAGACACAGCTGTACTCTTTCTTGAGGATTTCTGAAATCAAAAGAGTTATTGAGATCTTGCAATATGAATAAAGGAAGGAAGTATGTTCATCTTCACTTGATCTTAGCCAAAAGGCTGAGATGATAGCATGTTCATCTTGTTACATCTTGTTGGTCTCCACAGAAAGGCAGCCCAAGAAGTATATATTTTAGTAAGTTTTTGTCCTCTG
This sequence comes from Capromys pilorides, assembly GCA_004027915.1. NCBI lineage: Eukaryota > Metazoa > Chordata > Mammalia > Rodentia > Capromyidae > Capromys > Capromys pilorides. Next base: position 8,739 of record PVKN010042934.1, on the reverse strand, counting down.
TTTTCTGTGTTTGTGATCTCACTCCTTGAAATGAAATAGACTTATTAATATTTTTTAAATATAAGAAATTATTCCCTAAATTGCAAAGATTTAGTTAGCCTGAAGCATCAAGGTGTTTGGTCTTCTAAAGGGGCCAATCATTTAGTCATCTTCTCTATGAAAGAAATTGGAAAGAAAACCTTTAATCTGTCTCAACATGAGGTATTAGGAAATATGACCCAAGCACAAACATCCCACTGAACACTCCACACTTACAGCAGCTGTCAGCTCTGATAACCCACACCTGCCCAGGATAGGCACATGGTCTTGGGATAAATTCCACATAGTCAGCATCTTCTTTGGAGCAGATGCTACAAAGCACCTGCTTTGTTTTCATTCACAAACTGCAGAAACATAAAAGGAGAATGGGCCAATTGTTGTGAACAGATAAACACCCACACCATTCATTCATCTCACCACCTTTCCCTCTCCCACACAAGCCCAAGTCATATTGGTCTGGATTTCACAGCAATCTAAAAGCACTTCACTTGCTCCAATCATCACCTTGATCACATTCTAGCATCTGTGATTTGTGTCCAAAGTCATTCTTCTTATTTGACTAATAGCTCCTATACATTTCTTAAACTCCAAATTCCATTGGTCAATAACAGATGATGATGTAACATCAATCAAATTAATTGTGAAATGTAACCTTCCTGTAAATATAAAAATAAGCAAAGCCCTAGTTATAGACTTTTGAAGACCCAGATCTGAGCCAGTTGCTCCTCCATAGTTCTACCCTCTGCACTTATTTAGAGAAGCCAGTTAGTCCAACTCTTCAATTCTAACATTTATGAGACTTTTGTCCAAACCATTTAATCACTGCTCTGAATTTCTTAGTCTTCCACTTAACATTCAAAAGTGAGGTGAGGAATATGGAAAGCCCCAGTGCCCACTCCTCTCATATTTTCTTTCATTTTCAGCATTCACTACCATAGAGAACCCAGAGCTATTCCTATTAACATGTCAAGCACATCGAATAAAGAGCTTCCTAAGTAGACACTTAAGGGAATTTCCAGTGATGGGAAAATTGCCTTAATGCTGGTAAGTGAGCGAGCTGCCACTGTAGAAGGGAGGAAATTATGGGTGAGAGAACATACTTAGTTAAATGCAAAATCCACTAAGGTGCACTGCAATTAAATACTACATTGAAAGACTGTTCCTCTTTGAAACTGAGCATCTGGAAGTTGAACACAAGCCCCTGATCTGGTCTCAGTACGGCTATGAAGGATCAGGACAGAGGATGATGGCAGGGAAAGAACACAGAAAGAATAATAACGAAAGTGCCTCTCCCACCAGTGTGTTTCAGTTTGTTAGTTTCCCAGGTAATAGTTTCAGTGCTGGTGGCTTCTGCCTCTCAGAAACTGTAGGGCACTATGATGCGCAGCTGGTCACAATGATCCACATTATATAAACCCATGCCCAGTAAACAAACCATTCTGCCTCTGTACTTCCTGCCTGCTTATCTCGTATAAGCACTATATGACCAGAGATGGATAGCAGACCATGCCTGATATTTTGGAAGTAATCCTGATCAGTGTTCACAGAAGCAAATCTGTCTCCAAATCTTATGTGTAGTTTTAACGTTTCTGTTTGGTATTGCAGAAGTTAGCGCATAACATATACTTTGTGCAAATATCAAGTTTGTAGGGTCATATATTTACCCAGTAACTGCAGATTTCTAATTATTATTAATTAGGACAGCCAGGGGATGGTTTTGCAGAGACAGTTCAGGGCCTCTTTGCGCATTTTCTTATCTGAAAGTATCACTCTTCCACAAGCTGTTTAAGTCAGGTATTCACTTTGTAGGTCTCTGGTTTCTGCACTTTTTTCCCAGGTCTGCAAGGCATACAGTTGTCATCTCTATAAATTCAGAATGTGAATTTTATTTAGATATTCTGTGATACACAAAAGGAGGCACAGATAGCGACAGTGGGTAGGATTTTTCAGACCTGAACATAATCAGTGTCTCTGAAGGTCAAAACCTTTTCCTGCCCAACCCTACCCCTGAGGACATTTTGTGTGCATATCTATTCCACACAGAGGCAAGTGGATACCCAGGTTCAAGGAGCTCCTGTGGTGTTTTCTCCCTCCTTCATGGGAGCCAGGTGTGTTGTCACTTTTGTCCTTCAATGCCAAAAGGCAGAGAGAGATTTTTCCAGACTCTGGGCCCTGAAAAGCGAAAACACAGTTTTAGATCTTGGGGTTGTTTTAGTGTTTTTTATCTGAAATATAGCATCACCCTTCTCCACTTTCTTTACAATAGGCATCAATTAGATTTTCAATCAACAATAATATATCAAACAACTGCTAGGTCTTATTGCATTAGGTGCTGTGGATATTAGAAATAATTAGATTTAGTACTTGCCGCCCAGAAGGCTACAGAGATGTGTAATCAAGTAAAAGACAGCAGAGCACTGTAAGTGAAATGAGAGAAGCAGAGGCAGATATGGGATTTGTAGGGCCTCGAGCTTAACCATTCATTCGTATGCATTCTCTATAAGCAAAAGACGTGGAAATGCAAAGTTAACTTAAATGTTAATCATAAAATGTCTACATTTAATACAAATGATTAAAAACTGAGTCAATATTATAAAAATAAAATCCAGAAAAACAGCACACTTTTTTGTTTAGTTAACTTACTGAAATCTCTATCTAATAATTTGTCTCTACATTCTCAGCTGTCATTTCTTAGCCTTGTTTTGATGGCATCAAGTTTATAGCATCATTATCTATAAAAACATAATTGAACATTGTGTCTGGTAACCTAATCTAAGCTCTATTTTTTCTTATTTTTTGATTGTGTAGATAAATTTCACTTAGGTGTACAAGTCATTACTGACATAGCTTTACAAAATTTTGAGATTACTCTCAAGTTTAGCAGGAAATACAAGTTTGTTACATATTTAGAAAAAAATTTCCCCAAATCTTCCGCGAATAGCTCCTTACACATTTTTTATGCTCAGTGACATTTTCATTTTGTGACACACCTTGAAGAACATGCATTTTTATCCTGTTACTTTGGCATGGTGAATAGTTGGACCACATATAGAAGATATTATTATACTCAATATTGAAAGGATAATTGAAAAATAAATATACTGGGCAATTGATACACCACAGTAAATGTGTTTCTGACTCAACTTCCTCCTAGTTGGATCCTAAAATTTTCTGTTGTCTTCTGGCGTCCTTCAGTAAATGGGGAACAATAATAGAATTTGATGTGGAAAGGACCCAATGACCGTGGTTAAGCACTCAATTTATATTAACTAAATAACTATTCCTAGACAAAAATGGAGTCGCATAACTGTAATTCTAGCATACTGGCTGGCTGGGGAAGGAGAATCACAATTTTTAGCCTCACCTGGATGACACAGTGACTTACTAGAACCATGTCTCAATTAAAAAAAAAAAAATTAGAATGGGTATGATGTATACTCAATGCAATGACCCTGGGCTCAGTCTCTAGTATCACAGAACATAAAATATCCATAACTGTGGTAATTATCTCACCAGGCACATGCTTCATAAAACTTCATGTTGTTCACACATATATATCTCCAAAATGGGACTTGGCTCCAGGACACTTCTGCAGACCCATGGATAGTCTCAAGTCCCCATATTAATGATACAGTATATATCATCCTTCAAACTTGAAATCATCTCTAATTACTCATCCATCCCTACTACAGCATAAATGCTGCATAAAAGTTATTGTGCAGTACTGTATAGAGAACAAGAACAGGAAAAATATATCTGTGAAAACACTATAGGACCAGTCACATAATACATGTAAACTCTCTTTTTATTCACTTTGTAATTCATTGACTCTGTGAATATTGATAGGGCCCAAAATTATAAAGGGCCAACCATACAATTAGAAAAATAATTAAAATGCATAAGAAGTAAAGAATACATAACAAGCTGCTTAGTGAGATACTGTACCCAATACATAAATTTAAAAAATCATGAAGAAATAATACATAAGAAGTAAGTAAATAGATACAAAGAAGCAAATAAATGTTCTTATTCATGTGTGGTGCTGGTCTCTGGCTGCTCCACTCAGAGTTACGGTCCCATCTTCTGCATGCGGAGAGCTGCTGCTGCTACTGTAGTAGTTACTGCTGTTAGCTGCTGGCACCTGTGGTGTTAAAGCTAGTCCCAGCCCCAGGAGACTCTGGTGCTCATCTCAGCCCTCTTTTCTTACTAACCAATTGTTCTGCATGCTCTAATTTCTTGTTTGATCTCTTGGGAAGTTTTCAAAGCATACACTCCTGGCTGATGTGTTCAACAAGGAGAAAAACACAGGGTCCCTTGGTCCCCTCCTGCTGTCTTGCTGTTTCCTTCTCATTATTGCAGCATTTTCTAATATTGCTCTTTGATTTGTGGCTCTGGTCGGGCTTCCCTCTGAGGACTGGAGTTTCTTTTGTCAGTTTTTTTTTTAGGCTAGAGTTTTAATTCCTGCTGAATTGGGAGGAATTTCTCTAAGGATCATTTTTGGAACCTGTTTGAAGATTTGTCCCTCTTTTCAGTTTCTATTCTTTCTTAATGCTAACAAGGAGCTTGTGTTTCTCTCTCCCTAGCCAGGCAGTTCTTTACCATTTTCTAGAGTCACCCCCAGCCCACCCTAGGAATCCAGCTCCTCTAAGTATAAAGGATTGTTTCTCATTAGAAATACAACTTCAAATTGAGCACTATATTGAAAAGAAGACTTGAGAAGAACAGGATTCAAAAAGGGAATGAGATGATCATCCAAAAAAATCAATAAAAGTAATAAAAATGTAACTAACTTAAAATTTCAGCTCCTGGGTCATCTCTTCTCTGTTGCTTTCTTGATTCTTCTGGAAGTGTTTCTCTCTCCTCACCCAAGGACTCTTGAGTATCATTTTCCAATAAAGAGGTGATGCTGTAAGATATGTCAGAATTCTGACAAATTTTTAGCTATGCAGTTACTGAAACAAGGGTAAGAAACCTCATTTTTAGCTTTGCTATGTGTGGGATGAGGAAATCATTGTACTTGCTCCAACTCAGGGGACAGGATCAAGATTAACAATCAGACTGGTGTAAAGTGCTCTGAGCACCCTTCAGCGACAGCCTTGATCACTACAAGTGATCTAGCAGTGCCTGAAAGCCATGTGTCAAGAATATCACGAAGGGAATTTCCATAGGTAGAAGCCTGGATTTGATGTTACATGCAATCTCTTTTATGCAGAAAGATTATGATATTCGGGTGTTGCAAAATCAAAAAAACTCTAGTTTGATCCTAATAATACTGGACACAGAGGAACTTCAGTTTCAGTGAAAATAGAAATTAAAATTCAGGCAAAGAGCATGAGCTCACAAGCAACAACTTTAAATGAGAAGAAAAGACTTAAATTGAAGAGAAGAGCTGAAAGGGGCCCATTTCCGATGGAGCACATCAGGCGAACCAATAACATAGAAAGAAGTGAGCTTTTTATTCCTGCACAGAGGTTTCACAGGTGGGCCAAAGTCTGGTAATTTTTACTTGTCCTAAGAAAACGTTAAAAAAAAAAAGCTTTGTTTTCTTTTGAAAACATTGTGACTTTAAGGAATGAGCAGCCAGTTTATCCAAGAATTAGTGCATTCATTGCATCTGTGTTGCCACCCTGCATAGACACCCTGGCCTTGTGATAAGATGGACTAATATAGGTGCAAGGAGAAACAGGCTAGGGTTGGAAGACTGTTTGCCTCCTGGCCCTCTGTGGTGACCCCTAACACTCGTATTCTCTCACCCAGTTTATTCTCAGAGGTCTTCTGAAGGCACTTCAGCTTTAATCATGCACCTGGTTTTTGAAGTAAGTAAGATTATTCAGAAGACTTGGGACAGTGGTGGAAAGGAAAACTGTATCCCATATTTTTAGTGGGAAACAGGCCTGAGTTAAGCCTCTGGCGTGTATTGCCTTATGTCTGCATGCTGGTCTCTGACTGTCTCACTAAAATGTATATTTTATTCAATTATGAATAAGCAAATCTAATTATGAATAAACAAATTTAATGTTAAGCATATACATGAGTAAACTTGAAAATAAGTTTAGACTAAAATTAAAACGTCATTCTTTTATAAATGATTGTCATGTCTAATATAAAAGGATTCACTAAATTAAAACTTATACCAATATAGTTGTTCGTTTGATCTTCTTTCCTTTTCTTTAAAAAAGATGCCAAGATCTATGTGACATTGTTTTTATGTTTATTAAGTGAAATGCAGTTTGTAAAAATTCTGACAAAGAGTCCCATGTAAGAATCAATGCACAAGGCAGAGCGGTTTGGTCATTCCCTAGCAAGTTACCTTTTTTGTTTTCGTCAAGGCCAGCGCAGTGGTCAGAAAAACGATCTAAGACTTCTGCGTTGGTAAAAGAAAATGGCCCGAACCAAGCACCTGCTCGTAAATCCACTGGTGGGAAAGCCCCCGGAAAATAGCTGGCCACTAAAGCTGCCAGGAAAAGCGCCCCCTCTACCGGCGGGGTGAAGAAACCTCATCGCTACAGGCCTGGTACCGCGGCGTTTAGAGAGATTCGTCCTTAGCAGAAATCGACGGAGCTGCTCATTCGGAAGCTGCCTTTCCAGAGGCTGGTGCGCGAGATTGCTCAGGACTTCAAAGCCGACTTGAGGTTTCAGAGTGCAGCCATTGGTGCCCTGCAGGAGGCTAGTGACGCATACCTGGTGGGCTTATCTGAAGATACTAACCTGTGTGCCATCCACGCTAAGAGAGTCACCATCATGCCCAAAGACATCCAGTTGGCCCGCCGGACACAGGGAGAGAGAGCTTAAGAGAAGGCAATTTTTATGGCGCTTTGTAGTAAATTCTGTAAAATACTTTGGCTTAATTTGTGACTTTTTTGTAAGCAATTGTTTATAATCTGTTGCATTTGTACTTAAGTCATTCCATCTGTCACTCAGGATGAATGCGAAAAGTGACTGTTTACACACCCCAGTGATGTGAGCACCGCTGCTCAGGAGGGACAAGCTATGAACACGCAGAAGGGGCGGGTGGTGTTTCTTGCTTCTCAGGATGCATGTTTCTGTATGTTAATGACTTGTTGGGTAGCTATTAAGGTACTAGAATTGATAAATGTGTACAGGGTCCTTTTGCAATAAAACTGGTTATGACTTGATCCAAGTGTTTAACAATTGGGGCTGTTACGTCTCACCGTACATCATTGTGATAGAATGTGGGCTTTTTCAAGGGTGGAGATACAAGTCTTAACCACAGGGTAACTTGCGGTTTCCTTGAAAAAAAGTAAACCTGGCAGCTGTAGAATACACTATGTGCATTTATAACAGCTATTTTATATATTGTAGTGTTAACATTTTTAAATTAAATGTTTTACATTAAAAAAAAAGAATCAATGCACGATTAAAACAAAATAAATTGAATTAAGTTTGACCTAATTCTCCTTCCTTGGTTGTTTTCTCAGGAGATAAGATCCCTGGGTATGACCTCAGTGAATGGAAAGATATTTCTCTAGCTCACTTTGTCTACATTGCAATAGTATTTTTCCTATTCCAATCATCTAATGTTTCCTCAGAGATATGCACACTTTGGGTATGAAAAGTATTCTAAGAATACCAGGTATTATTTGGAAGAAACACTTTCTATGCCTATTTTACACATTGACTGGACATAGTGGCATACTTGGCATGGTTTTGTGTAGCTCAGATACGTGAAGTCTGCTGAAGCCACACTGAAAGAGAGTGGTCTGGGAGAAGAGAGTCTGCTTTAAATTGTTGGACAAAAGGGAAAACAAATCTTTATACAGCCAAGATGAAAACAACTCCAAAAAGGAAGTCTGCAGGCTGTTTTGCATAAGCCCATCTTTCTTTAACTCATCCCATGGTACCTGTGCTCCAGCACTGGCTCCATCCATGCTCCACCTTGGTTGCCTGACATCTTCTACGCTGAGATGCTCTGGTTCCCAGTGAAGCCTTCAACCTTTCCCTGATGGATACCCACAGAGACTGAGGCTACAGGGGAAAGAGAATATCCTAGGCATCTCCTCCCCACTCAGGATGATTGGCAAAGCTGTTGCAGCAAGAAGGACAGTAAGGATAATGATTAATAGGTGCTGACCATAGCACTCAGCACAGGTTATATCTCTCCAGCCATGCCTGACTCCACTGTTATCTCATTTAAAGGTGAGTGCCCTGTGTCTAACACTGCGGGGAATTTGCTTGAAGATGGCCATAAATGACAGAATGATGCATCCAGTTCAGGTCTCTGTGGCTCAAACTGTGTGCTCTGTTTCATTAGAGTGTGTTCTGTATGAGAAAAAAAAGCAGTGTAGTCATCCTGCCCCAAACCTAAGGGTCCTTTATTGACTTTCACACATAACCTTATTCTTACACACTGAATTACATTTCTCCTCTATGTCAGAAACTATCCTAAAATTGCATTTACAAAGTCTACCTGATCAATATTCCTTTAATCCTCAGAGTCTGTTTTCTCAGAACAATAGGATTAGGTACTTTGCTTAGACATAAGAAACTATTAGAAAAGCTTTCTTTACTCCTTGTCATTTTCTTTCAAATATTCTATGATGCAAAGGCCCAGAGCAGCCACAAAAAAATCTGGATATATTTTCTAGAATTAAGTGTTAGTACATAATTATAATGCTAATACTACATTATATTAGCTAAGCTAATGCTTAATGAATGCCTGTTAAATAGACTGTTAAATAA
>PVKN010042933.1:0-10316 GCA_004027915.1 Capromys pilorides | reverse complement strand
ACACACACACACACACACACACACAAACACACAAGCTCCTGAATGTTCCCTGCTTTGTTACCAAGGCTATGGACATTTTCTCTTAGTTCAGCAGGACCTCAGCTATAAATCATCCAACCCCAAGAAACATTTGGCCTGCCTTAGCAGGAAGCTGTGGTCCATTGTGCACTGGGGTAGATCAGTGTGGATCTCCTCTAGGGGGTGGCCCTGGACTAGTCTGGAAGTGGTGTGTCATGGGATGGCTTGCCTTTTCAAACCAGGGCCATCTCCAGAATGGATCATCCAGCACTCTCTGACCCCAGGGGACTTGAGGGAACTCCATGTGGAACTTGCCGAAACCAATGCTACAGCAGCGGATCATTTGGTTTTGATGAACATAAGCTGGGTGCTGAGGGCAGATGGTAAGTTTGTGTCAAAGGCTGCAAGTGTCCACTGAACCAGAAGTGCTATATGACCCATTCACATACCCTAGGTATGCCCAAAAGAAATATGTACATGCATGTACTATACATGCCACATACTAAGATATTCCCAGCAGCACTGTAACAGCCCAATGCATCTGAATGCCTAATAGTAGAATGAGATCCAATGCAGCAAGAATGAACGATGTGAAACTACACATAATAGTAGATACCAACATGCTAGGCCAGATTTTGGAGTTCATCCATTTGTGTCTAAATGTACGCCTGTGCTAGTATATGCCCTGTGATTCCTTTACAAAAGTCGCAAAATAGTCTTTGATTAGAAGTCAGGCTGTGATTACTCTGGGGGTGGGAGTGACTGAAAGGAAGCACGTGGGGTACTCGGGGTGGGGTTCTTGTGCTGGTCGTAGGAGTGCCAATTCATGAGCGGTACACTACTGGCCCGTGTACTTTCCTGTATGTTACACACTTCATGGAAGGAGATAAGGGAAGGCCAGAATCAATTTCTCCCATTTAGGAAAAGCACTGGGTTAGGTAAGTTGCTTTTCTGCATCCCAAACATTATCACGAGAGCCCTGACATTTTCCCTGGATTATGCTGCAAGGCAACTGGTGAGTTGTTATGCTGGCTAATCCTGGAGTCCTAATGCCCACGTTAGTGGTTCCATCTATTAATTTCAATTCAATGTGACCTAGTCAAGAATCCACGAGTACCAGTCCACCTCCAGGGGTTTTCAGAGGTTTGAGAAGCAGATACAGGCAGCAGGAGGGCACTGTGCTCATGGGGGGAGGGGGGGAGAGGGCAGGGAAGACCAGGAGAAGGGGCCCTGTTGAGTCCCCTGAGATGATGCAATGAAGTTGGTCCCATCCCTGGCAGCTGGAACTCTGTTGGCTGTGAGAAGCTGGTGTTTGTGGGGGGTGACCCTAAAGCAGGCCTGATACCCTTAGAGACCCAGAATACTGCAGGTATGACATGAGTCACAGGTATTCTGAGAAGTTCAAACTGACTACAAGATCCCTGGCAAGAAGATTTTAGGCTTTGGGATTTGAATCCGCATTTGCTGCAGTTGAGCTTTCACGCTTAGGCAGAGCTCCCGGAACTCCCTAACCTCACTCAACCCCATCTGCACAGGGGGATGATGGTGCCTCCCTCTTAGTGCTGTTTCAAGTTTGACCTGGGACGAGGCATGCAAAGTGCATCAAGGCAGGTGCACGGGAGGCACTGAGGGAACAATTGCCTTCTCACCTGTCTGCAGCCAGCATCCGCTTGTTGAAGGCCACCAAGATCTGTGTGACGGGCAAAAGCAGCTTCCAGTCATACAGCTGTGTAAGGTGCAATTACACGGAGGCTTTCCTGTGGCAGACCAAACCCTCTGGTGGCAAGGTAAGCACTACTAGGCATGCATGTGGCTGTCACTGAGGGCTGGGTCTTCTGGGGAACATGGTCCATACGCTGTGCAAAAAGGCTGGTGAGCAGCTGGGATAGAGAGCAGGACACCTCGGTTTAAGTCCCACTTCCAGTTACTTCTGTCCTCCATGCTTCGTGCAAATCAGAATCTCTGGGCACCAGTGTCCCCATCAGGAATGTGAGGGGAATGGAGTCCATTCCCCAAGTAGACAATGGCTAGAGAAGCAAGGTTCAGCAGTGGGACAAGGCATGAAATCACAAATGAAAAGGGCAACAGGCAGTGGGGCCAGGCCCTTGCTGCACCGTGGAGCATGCCGGGAATTCAGGTGCCTCACTTTGCTTTCCAGTGGACGTTCTCCTATGTAGGCTTCCCTGTGGCACTGAGGACGCTCTACTTCATCGGGGCCCATAACATCCCCAATGCAAATATGAATGAGGACACCCCTTCGCTGTCTGTGAACTTCACCTCACCAGGTAAACCACCTCAGCTCTTGGGTTATTCTCCATTTCACTAGGACACCAGTTTTGGGGGTCTGCGCTTTGGCTCAGAGCTTAGGGAGCTCTAACAAAGGCTTTGGCTTTGCAAGGTCTCTGTTGCCTCATCTGCCGTCTGGCTATAGTAGTAACAGTTCCTTATAGAGCAGAGAGGATTAAGTCAAATAAAACGTGGGCAAAGCACATTCCTGTGGGTCAGGCACTGTGCGGAGCCCTTGACCTGTATTCACCACCCTGAGGGTGGGGTAACGCCCCAAACAGATGAAGAACAGGGTAAGTCACCTGCCCTGGGTTGTACACACAGGAAAAGCTGATATTCAAACTGCGTGTGTGTGTGTTCTTTGATGCTGGAGATTAAACCCAGGGCCTTCCACGTGCTAGCTAGGAGTCTCGCCCTTGGGCTATGTCTCCAATACCTCCCTGTCCCTTCTCAGGCTATCCAGGGTGGTGCTGGTGCTACCCCACTTCCACAGAAGTTGTCAGCTTTCTTGATGAGACTAAACCTCTCCTATTTTTGGTGGTGGCGGCAGCACTGGGGATTGAATTCATAGCCTTATGCGCGCTAGGCTAGCTTTCGATCACTGAGCTCCACTCCACCATCGTCCTGTCATCTTGCTTTTAAATATGCTTTTGGTTTTTCATTTTGTAGTATTTTAGGTTTACAGAAAGACTGCAAAGACATCATAAAGAGTTGTTCATCTCTCACCAACTTCTGTTATCATACAATATTAGTGTACATTTGTCAAAACTAAGAAATCGATATTAGTTTACTTCTGCCAAGTCCAGCTTGTATTTGGATTTTATTTGATTTTCAAATTATTTTTATTTTTTATTTTTCAGTAAGGGTCTACAGGATCTACAGGGCCTCAAGGTCTCACTGCGTAGAATGGACTTGTAGTGATCTGCCTGTGTTTAGCCTCCCAAAGAGCTGGGGTTAGAGGCGCGTGCCACCACGCCCAGTCTCAATCACAGGTTCAGTGTGCCTCAGGGGCAGGGCTGGCATGGCATGCAGGAGATCAAATCCCAGCCATTGTGTCTGCCTAAGCAAGCACTTTAACCCGCTGAGCTATTCGGCCTGCCCTTTACTTGATTTTTTAAACTAAAACCTTTTTTTCTTCCCCAGTTACAGTTAGTTGCTTATCTCCTGGGTCTCTGGTAACAGTTTCTTATTCTTTGTTTCTCATGACCTTGAGTCTTGAGCTCAGCCAGGCATCCTGTAGCAAGACCCCAATGTGAGTTTGTCTGATGTTTATCTGGGTATTAGACCAGGGACATGGACTTGGGGGAGAAGCCAGCAAGGATGCTGAGCCCTTATCTTTGCACCAGATGCGCGAGATCACTGGGTGGGACGTGTCTTCATCACTCGTGTGGTGCGCCCCCACCCACACACACCCCCACCCCCCTCTCGGTAGGTTAAACCTCATGGCTATAAGGGATAGAATCTACATTATCAAGCTTCAATTTAAAAGGATGATGGCTTTTCAAGTGTTCTTTTGGCAATCATTGTTTTGACAAAGGTGGTACTCAGACTCAGCTTACCATTTCATGGCAGGTGATTTTGTTTAACGGTAAACTTTGACTGTAAATAGTATTCCATTTAGATTTCTATCCCAATTCTGGACTATTTTGGAATTCGTTAAGGACCTGTGGTGTGTATGTGTGTGTGTGTGTACATGCTTTTGTCTTTTCTGAACTGTGATAACCTTTTGCCAAAAGTGTTAGACGGGTATGGTGGTGCACGCCTATAACCCCAGCACTTAGGCCGAGGAGGAGGATCGGTACGAGTTCGAGACCAGCCTGAGCTACAAAAGTGAGCTTTAGGCCAGCCTGAACTGCATAGCAAGACCCTGTCTCAAAAAGACAAAAAAAAAAAAAAAGGCTGGGGAGATAGCTCAGGGGCACAGGTGCCTGTCTGGCAAGTGCAAGGTCCTGAGTTTGATTCCCGGTTCTGCAAAAAGACAAATACAAGGGTAAAAACTTTCACTTAAACTTCCAGGCTGCCAAGATACCATAATGAAATATAAGAAAAAGTGCATCAAGGAAGGTGAGTAAATGGAGTGCTGTTTTCATTATTTAAAAATGCTCGTAACTTGAGCCAGTTTCACCCATCCACCTTTTTAAATTTGTTTTGTACTGGGAATCCAGTCCAGAGCCTTCCCACTAAGCTTGTTTCAGCCTATTTTATTTTTTGAGCCAGGATCTTGCTTGGTTTCCCAGGCTGGGCTCAAACTTGTCATCCCCCTGCCTCAGCCTCCCAGAGTGCTGGGGTTACAGGCATGCACCCCCATACCCAGCAATATCCATCCTTTGAGAGGTGATCCTGGCCATCACTCTGCTTACTGTGACAAGCAGCCCTGTCCGGGGAAGGACAGATTCTAGTTAGTTAATGCAATGGAGCCACAGGAAGCCACCCGTAGCCCCCTGGGTAAGCTGTTACACTAACATTTCAGCTCAAACCCCACTTGAGGTGTCAATCAAAGGCCTTCCCTGATTTATGGGAGTTCTATGAACTTCTGCCTGCTCACCAGTATCACTGGTCTTTGGTTATGGAGACAGCAGGAATCTTCTCTTTGGGGTGTGGTGGTGGGTAGTCTAAGGAATGATCTAGAAGCATATTCTCAACCTATGCCCTTCAGGAATATCACCTCTCCCATATTAGACAGTTGAAATCCTAACCCTGCCCTTCGAATTGTGAAATAGACCATTTAAGATAATCAGCCCAGGAGAGATGGCTCAGTGGTCTGAAGCACCTGCTTAGGCCAACTGCAGGGACCGTAGTGCGATCCCCGGCACCACATTCTGCGCCAGCCCCACCCCCAGGGCAGGCTGAGCAGGCCATAACATAAAAAAAAAAAAGATAATCAGCCCAGTGCCCAATTTCCAAAGGGGTTTATGCAAATCTCGGGGGCTATATAGTCTCATTGCACTAGATGTGCAAGATCACTGGATGGGACGTGTCTTCATCACTCGTGTGCCCCCCCTGCCCCGGGCTCTGGGTAGGTTAAACCTCGTGGCTATAAGGGATAGAATCTACAGTATCAAGCTTCCATTTAAAAGGACGATGGCTTTTCAAGTGTTCTTTTGGTAATCATTGTTTTGGTAAAGGTAATCCTTAGACTCGGTACTAACAAGGTTAGTTGTGTTTAGGGGATCAGTCCTGATCTTTTAGGGACCCTTTACCCTACAAGGCATCTCTACATACCCTATACAGTGCTGTTCTTACCAGAGGCAGACTGATCCCTCTCCTAGCACGAGAGATCTGCAGGAGTCTGGAAGCCCTGGGCTGTGAGGTTTGATGGCCTGGACATCAGTCCGAGGGTGAACCTGGAAAGACACTTCCAAAGCAGGGCTGAAACGCTCCCCTCTGTGGGGAGGGTAATTTGTGCTATTATGTGTCATGTTCCTGGAAATGAACCTAATTCTTATTTGCAAGTCACATCCATGAAACAAAGGCCTTTCTTCTGACAGAGTCAGCCTATCAGGGTACCCTCTGAAGTGTGAGGCATTTCCTTCCTCCTTTGCATTTGGCAAGGCTGGCAGAATGGTGAGATAGATGGAGTTCCTAGAATCCAGAACGTTCCAATGACTGTAGCTTTGCTTCTACATTCATTTCTAACATAATCTCAGGCACGTCTCCTAACCTGTAGCTTCTTTTCACCTCCTGAGAAGAAAATACTGGCTCCAGTGCTTAATTTAGATTACAGGTTAAGAATAGAAGTACTAGAATCTAATCTGCCTCCAACCCCACCCCTCAGTTCAAGGAAGCTATTTTTAGCAAAGCAGTGGCAATGGGGGAGGGAGGTCCTTGCCTTAAAGCCCTTTGGGGGACTTAAATGATGGGAAAGCCATCAAGTTCATCCATTCCATTCTCCCTTAACTCGCAGGAAGCCTGTGGGATCCCCACATCACCGCTTGTAAGAAGGATGAGGAGACTGTCGAAGTGAACTTCACAACCAGTCCTCTTGGAAACAGATACTTGGTTGTCATCCAGCACGGCACTGTACTTGGGCTTTCTAATGTGCAGGAGGTACTGTTCCCTTCATTCCCTTATCTTCAACCTTCAGCTTCCTAACTTGGTGGAAGGAAAAAGTGGACCCTTGAGGATTCTCTGGACAGGCTCTCCTGAGAGAGCACCAAACTGCGTCGGTCCGAATGCACAGGGCTATTCTGATCAATTCAATGGATGGCAAATTCCGGTGGGCATCCTAGGCTCTATTGTGATGAATCTAAAGCCAACTAAAAATACAATTTTCAGAAGTACAAATTGAATCTTTATTCTCATGTAGTCTGATGAACTGAAAGTCAGTTTGCAAGGAGTAGCTTTTGCGTTAGTAGTTACTTAGGTGATTTGTAATTCTTGATTCTGTCCCACTCATCTACAGAACAAGCCAACAAGAACTTCTGTAATGGTTCAGGTGAAAGGGCAAAGTGAAGGTGCCACGGTTCAGGTAAGGAGAACCAGGTACTTTGGGGAGGGGACGGATACTGTGAGTGTTTCACCATGAAATGCTTCTGATGAGTTCTTTTAAGGTTGAATTAGTCCTCTCAAGTCCCCTTTTAGCAACAGTCCTGTACTGAGCAACATTATTCCTTGTGCTCTCTATGGTGGTGAGGTCAGGAAGATTGCAGCCAGGGGAACTTCTGCTTAGATTAGTGGCAACTGACTTTCCAAAGTGATTTTATTTCCAGTTCCTGTCACAGACCCTCACAGCAGCTTTGAGGCAAAAGAGCCATTTTATTTCCCCAAGCCCACTTTTCACTGCAAAATGAAGTTGCAAAGACCTGAAGTTCAAATATTCATGTTCCAAAGCAGTGTATAGAATCTGGAGGGCAGCTGCCTGCCTGTCCTCTCAGGGTGTCAGGTGACCCAAACAGAAACAGAAGTCGGGGGCTGACAATATAGCTCAGCAGATTAAGCACCTGTTTAAGAAAGTGCAGGGACCACAGTTCAACCTCTGTCTCCACCCCCAGGGGCACTGAGCTGGAGATTGGACCCGGGCATGGCGACACACACCTGTAATCCTAGCACTGGGGAGGCTGAAAACAGCAGGGTCACTAAGAGTCTGAGCTGTGTAGTGAGATCCTGTATTAAATTCATAAATGGGAGGGGGGGAAGGGACAAGAGAGAGAAGTTGGACCAGTAGATGCTCCCTGGTTTCATGCCACTGTTGAGTTTCCAGTGTGGGGACAGAGAGGAATGCAGTGGGACTCGGCCACACCGAAGAGTGAGGAGCTTCTGTTTTTCCTTCCTGGAAAACAAAGGTCCAAAGGAGCGGACTATAAACATACACTACCCGTCTTTTCCAGGAAACCACAGACTCCTCCTGCAAGGCATGTGCCTGTCATAAAGCCCTGACTGGCGTCAGTAGGAGCTCTGTAGTTCTGTGTCCTCGCGGACATATTTGCATGTATATTAGGATATAACCCATGTTCTAGATAAGGAAACCAGCATGTCAGAAACACAGATGAGGCTCACAATCCTGCAGTCTTGGGCGGTGTTCTGGTCTTGGTAGCACTGGACTGGATGTTAGGGGCTTTGTCACACAAGTGTGAGCACAGAAAAAGTGTCCCTGAAAGTGCTTGGAGGAGGCTGTGGCAGCAACAGGAATGCTGTTGAGATTCTGTCTGAAGCACAGTGTGAAATTTCTGAGCCTCTCATTTTTCCTCAGTTGATTCCGTATTTCCAGTCATGCGGCAATGACTGCATCCGGCGGAAAGGAACTGTTGAGCTCTGCCCACAGACGGATTCATTAAGTAAGTGCCTTCTTATCACTGGATGATCATAGAGGTTAGCAACATGATGCGACTGTCACTGGCCCCATCTGGTGTGGGACAGGGCACGTGTCTGTGCACCGTGAGAGGGTGTGCACCAAATTAGTGTGCGCAGAAAGATGCCAGTGCCAGCCCAGAAGGCGTGCAACCTAGGAACAGAATCTTTATAAAACCACTACCAATCCTTGATGAAAGTAGGATATGGGTAGACAGGAAAAATTAAACAACACAGAATAGGTGGTGAAAGCACTGCTAGGAGCCGCTGAGCAGGTAGCGGACTGATGCATGGTCTCTACGGCATTTTGATTCTCAGCAGCACGGGCCTGGCTGTTACCATGCATGCGGATGTATGCCAACAGCTGGGTAACAGGTCAGGAATACTGGCACCAAAAGATACTCCACTGCTGCCTGAGAATGGCATATTCTAGAAAAAGTTACTAGGTTTGGAGATATGTCCTCTCTCTCTCTCTCTCTCTTTTGTTTTTTTGTCTTTTTGAGACAGGGTCTCACAGTTCAAGCTGGCCTTGGGCTCACTTTTGTAGCCCAGGCTGGTCTTAAACTCACACCGATCTTCCTGCCTTAGCCTCCCAAGTGCTGGGATTACAGGCATGCGCCCCCATACCCAGCCTTGTCCTCTATTATTCAAAATGGAGAAATAAAATATTTCCAGAACTAGCCTGTGGTTGGGGGAGTCAAAAGATGGAAGGTATTCTTAAGAATCTCAGCTAGATGAATGTGGTGGTGCATACCTGTAATCCTAGCACTGGGGAAGCTGAGGCTGGAGGATCACTGTGAGTTTGAGGCCAGTCCAAACTACGCAGTGAGCTCAAGGCCAGCCTGAACTACTTATCTCAAAAAAACAAAAATGAAGCAAGAGCAAGGTCCCAAGTTCAATCCCCAGAAAAAGAAAAAAGCCATATACCTGTACTATGTATACAAGAAAATGCACCCAGAAGAATAGTGATTCATTAGAGACCCAAGAATGAAAAGTCAAATGTAACTGGTTCCACAGGGAAACTGCTCAATAAGGAGTAAGAAACCCAGGAGATTTACAGGCTAACTCACGGGGTCCCTCTCCTATTGAAAGCCAAGTAAGAGACCTGGACCTACACACTATGGAAAACTGTGAAGGGATCTAAAGTCCTATGAAGGGCCAGCCAGATAGCTCAGTGAACTAACATGCCTACTTAGGCAGAGTGCAGACGCTGGGGTTCAATCCCCAGCTTGCCATGCCGGCCCCACCCCCAGGGCTCGCTGAGACACCAATTGAGAGTGGGTGTGGTGGCACGCGCCTATAATCCCAGCCCTTGAGAGGCTGAAAACAGGAGGATCACTATGAGTCTGATCTAGTAGTGAGACCCTGCAGGACCCTACACTAAATCCATTTTTAAAAAAGTTCTATGAAATACAGAATAAAAAACTTAATTTTCTTTTTTGCATTTTTAGGGAAGGGTCTACAAGGTGTTGAAGGTCTCACTACTAGATCGGACATGTAGTGATTTGCCTGTTTATAGCCACCCAAGAGCTGGGATTACAGGTGGGCACCACCACACCCAGTCTCAATTGCCTTCTCAGTCCACCTCAAGAGTGGGGCTGCCAGGGCAGGCCCCTGTGGCCCCTGCACCTGCTTGCAGGAGCTTTAATCCACTGAGCTATTTGACCAACCCTTTAATTTTCAAATACATAGGTTTCAAAAGAAAATGAGTCAGGAGGAATGCTGCAAGTCTGATGCCAACCTGGGCTACATAACAAGACCTTGTCTCAAAAAACAAACACAAAAGAGAACAAATAGATAAATATGGTTTTGCTCTGTGGACCTGAATAACCCTGTATGCTTTTTTTCAGACATTGGCTTGGTGGCAGGCTGGCTAGGTCTCATGTTCTTGGTGCTCCTCATATGGGTGCTGACAGGTTGGCTCTGTGAAATGTGGAGACGTGGTAAGGGGTACAGACTGTTTTAAAAATACCCTAGTAAAGGTACAGACACAGAGGCTGGAAGCCAGGGTCTCATTCATGTTAGGCAAGTGCTTTTCCAGAGACATACTCCAACTCTCCATTTTGACCATTTTAAAAGGAGATTCCACTAGGGGCAGTCAGATGCTGGCATTTCCCAGAACTAAGACAGCATTTCCTTGTGCCTTACCATGCTGCTCCAAAGGCTGGTACGGCGTAACTGCATCACATTTGCCAGCTTCAAGCAGGGCGAGGCCCTAGCTAGGG